>ONZH01021464.1:0-230754 GCA_900303285.1 Rhinella marina
ACATCTCCAGGGCCAGCAGTTTGGAGATGTGGCAGTTTAAGGCTTGGGCTTGGGGGTGACTCGAGGCGTACTTCCGCCTGCGGTCGAACGCCTGCGAGATGGACAGTTGTTGGGACGAGGAGTGTGAAGGTGCAGGCGAAGAGGCGGGGGAAGGGGAGGCTGAAGGAGAAGGCCCCAAAGTAGCCGAGGCAGAGGCAGATGTGGAGGTGTCCTGGCTGGAGGTCTGGACCGCAGTGGCAGCACACAACAAAGGGGAAGAGGCAGTGGCAGCAAGACCGGGCGCAGTTTGTATTGCGTTTGCTCTCTCCCACTCAGCCCAGTGCTTGACTTCCAAGTGACGCCGCATGCCTGAGGTGGTCAGATTGCTCTTCTCAGAGCCCCTACTCTCAGTTTTGAGTGGCAGAGTGTGCAAACCGCGCTCAGTTTGTCATCCGCACAAACATTAAAAAATCTCCACACCACAGAAGTACGAGGCCTCGATGGGGGAGCTTCGCGCGACTGCCCGCTGCCGGGAACAGCTTCGGCCCTGCTGGCTGTGGCCTCACTTCTCTGTCTGGACTGTCCTCTGCCTCTGGACATCCCTCTGCCTGTGGACATCCCTCTGCCTGTGACATCCTCTGCCTGTGGACATCCCTCTGCCTCTGGACATCCCTCTGCCTCTGGACATCCCTCTGCCTCTTGCTGCCTTTTTCGGTGCTGCGCAGACCACCACCTCTCCACTGCTTTCCCCGCTGGACATCACCCCTGGCCAAGTGGGGTCGGTCATTTCGTCATCCACCACCTCCTCTTCCACTTCCTCACTCTGCTCCTCCTCCTGCCCACTGGACATTCCAACAGCCTCCCTTGATGGCAACTGCGTCTCATCATCATCATCGCTCATGATAACAGATGCTGGCTTCAGGGTCCACATCAGCAGGAGATGGCGAAAACTCAAGTGTTTGGGCATCACTACAAACAAATTCCTCTGCTAGCTCCTGGGATTCTTCCGGCACATCTGAAAAAGGACCCGAAAAGAGCTCCTGGGAGGGGTCAATGGTGGGATGACTCTGTTGGCCAGGTGTGGAGGAAGGAGGGTCAGAGTGAGACTGTGTGGATGACTGGCTGGTGGACAACTGTGTGGAAGCGCTATCGGCTATCCATTGCACCACCTGTTCAACCTGCTCAGGCCTCAACAGCGGTGTAACCCGCCCCCTGCTTAACTGTCCCATAAAGGCAGGGATTCTGGATGAGCGGGATCCTGGCTGACCCTCACCAGCACGCATTGTATCCCCACTGGCTTCAACAAGGCCCCCAACAGCATTTCCGCGCCCCCGTCCTCGTCCACGTCCTATTCCGCTAGCCCCCCGCCGCATTTTATTTTTTTTTTTACAATATTTTGCCTTCACAGCCGTGAAATTAGTTTGCAAGAGAACGCACAGTACAGTTGCCAATTAAAGGCCTATATATTGTATATTTGTATATTTCAAGGTACACAGCCGTGTACTAAGTGATCAGACGGTGTGTATGAACACCAGTTATGAGAAATTACTTTGCAAGAGAACGCACAGTACAGTTGCCAATTAAAGGCCTATATATTGTATTTTTCAAGGTACACAGCCGTGTACTAAGTGATCAGACGGTGTGTATGAACACCAGTTATGAGAAATTACTTTGCAAGAGAACGCACAGTACAGTTGCCAATTAAAGGCCTATATATTGTATATTTCAAGGTACACAGCCGTGTACTAAGTGATCAGACGGTGTGTATGAACACCAGGTATGAGAAATTACTTTGCAAGAGAACGCACAGTACAGTTGCCAATTAAAGGCCTATATATTGTATTTTTCAAGGTACACAGCCGTGTACTAAGTGATCAGACGGTGTGTATGAACACCAGGTTATGAGAAATTACTTTGCAAGAGAACGCACAGTACAGTTGCCAATTAAAGGCCTATATATTGTATTTTTCAAGGTACACAGCCGTGTACTAAGTGATCAGACGGTGTGTATGAACACCAGTTATGAGAAATTACTTTGCAAGAGAACGCACAGTACAGTTGCCAATTATAAGGGCCTATATATTGTATTTTTCAAGGTACACAGCCGTGTACTAAGTGATCAGACGGTGTGTATGAACACCAGGTTATGAGAAATTACTTTGCAAGAGAACGCACAGTACAGTTGCCAATTAAAGGCCTATATATTGTATATTTTCAAGGTACACAGCCGTGTACTAAGTGATCAGACGGTGTGTATGAACACCAGTTATGAGAAATTACTTTGCAAGAGAACGCACAGTACAGTTGCCAATTATAAGGCCTATATATTGTATTTTTCAAGGTACACAGCCGTGTACTAAGTGATCAGACGGTGTGTATGAACACCAGGTTTATGAGAAATTACTTTGCAAGAGAACGCACAGTACAGTTGCCAATTATAAGGCCTATATATTGTATATTTCAAGGTACACAGCCGTGTACTAAGTGATCAGACGGTGTGTATGAACACCAGTTATGAGAAATTACTTTGCAAGAGAACGCACAGTACAGTTGCCAATTATAAGGCCTATATATTGTATTTTTTCAAGGTACACAGCCGTGTACTAAGTGATCAGACGGTGTGTATGAACACCAGGTTATGAGAAATTACTTTGCAAGAGAACGCACAGTACAGTTGCCAATTAAAGGCCTATATATTGTATTTTTCAAGGTACACAGCCGTGTACTAAGTGATCAGACGGTGTGTATGAACACCAGTTATGAGAAATTACTTTGCAAGAGAACGCACAGTACAGTTGCCAATTAAAGGCCTATATATTGTATTTTTCAAGGTACACAGCCGTGTACTAAGTGATCAGACGGTGTGTATGAACACCAGTTATGAGAAATTACTTTGCAAGAGAACGCACAGTACAGTTGCCAATTAAAGGCCTATATATTGTATTTTTCAAGGTACACAGCCGTGTACTAAGTGATCAGACGGTGTGTATGAACACCAGTTATGAGAAATTACTTTGCAAGAGAACGCACAGTACAGTTGCCAATTAAAGGCCTATATATTGTATTTTTCAAGGTACACAGCCGTGTACTAAGTGATCAGACGGTGTGTATGAACACCAGTTATGAGAAATTACTTTGCAAGAGAACGCACAGTACAGTTGCCAATTAAAGGCCTATATATTGTATTTTTTCAAGGTACACAGCCGTGTACTAAGTGATCAGACGGTGTGTATGAACACCAGTTATGAGAAATTACTTTGCAAGAGAACGCACAGTACAGTTGCCAATTATAAGGCCTATATATTGTATTTTTCAAGGTACACAGCCGTGTACTAAGTGATCAGACGGTGTGTATGAACACCAGTTATGAGAAATTACTTTGCAAGAGAACGCACAGTACAGTTGCCAATTAAAGGCCTATATATTGTATTTTTCAAGGTACACAGCCGTGTACTAAGTGATCAGACGGTGTGTATGAACACCAGTTATGAGAAATTACTTTGCAAGAGAACGCACAGTACAGTTGCCAATTAAAGGCCTATATATTGTATTTTTCAAGGTACACAGCCGTGTACTAAGTGATCAGACGGTGTGTATGAACACCAGTTATGAGAAATTACTTTGCAAGAGAACGCACAGTACAGTTGCCAATTAAAGGCCTATATATTGTATTTTTCAAGGTACACAGCCGTGTACTAAGTGATCAGACGACGGTGTGTATGAACACCAGTTATGAGAAATTACTTTGCAAGAGAACGCACAGTACAGTTGCCAATTAAAGGCCTATATATTGTATTTTTTCAAGGTACACAGCCGTGTACTAAGTGATCAGACGGTGTGTATGAACACCAGTTATGAGAAATTACTTTGCAAGAGAACGCACAGTACAGTTGCCAGTTATAAGGCCTATATATTGTATTTTTCAAGGTACACAGCAGTAGTGCCAAATATAGTTTGGTATGTAGCAGAGCACCTAATACACCACTAATGCCTCTCTCTGTCCCTACTCCAGCAGCTATCCCTGAATACAGCAGCCGTTCTCTGTAAAGTCTATATTGTAGTAAGCTATCACTGAAGTCCACTGTAGTAGCCCTGATAAGGGCTTTTAATCACGCTCCTGCCTGTCCAACAGCTAAAATCCTGTCTCTCCCTTCTCCAGCCTCTGTCCCTGACTAAGTTCACGCAGCATATGCGTACGAGCAGGAAGAGCTGAGTTTTTAATATTCGAGGTCACATGGTTTTTCCAGCCAATGCATGTAGACGCCGTTTTCGCGCTGCCAGCGTGCTCAGCGTGCCTGTCATACCCCCCCTGCATGGTGATTGGTGGAAAAAGAGCGCCAGGGAAGGTGGGAGGGGAAACGAATTCTAGGTGCGCCATTGCCGTTATACTCGAATTAAATCGAGTACGCCGAATATCGTAGTATTCGATCGAATACCAGCTCGATCGAACACTACTCGCTCATCTCTACTCCTAAACACTTATTTAAAGGGACCTCTCTATCCAGCTGTTTGCATAGACAAATAGCTCTGTTTCACCTGATTAAAACGCTGTCTTATTTTTGTTGATCCAAGGCTCTGAGCCCGAATTATGATACTTTTATTTAATATGCAAATTAGGCCTTTGGTGCAATAAGGGTGTCACCATTGCTCTCATTGCTCCTAAGCTCTACTCATTTCTCATTTGTGACCAGACCCACCCTTGCTGCTTTGATTGACAGGGCCAGGCAGTGGCAAAGCAGTGAGGGAGGGGCTGGCCACAGAAAGGAGAAGAGCTTAAGAGCAATGAGAGCAATGGTGAAGCCCCTGTTACACCAAATAACTAATTTGCATATTACGAAAAAATATCATAACTCAGGCACAGAGCCTCAGATAAACAAAAGGAAGACAGCATTTTAATCAGGCGAACCAAAGCTATGTGTCTATGCAAACAGCTGGATAGGGAGGTCGCTGGTGACAGATTCCCTTTTCAAGTTGCTAAAAATTCAGCTTAGGCCAAGTTCACACTTCAGTTATTTCAGCAGTGATTTCCATCAGTTATTGTGAGTCAAAACCAGTAGTGGAGGCTACACAGAGATCAGGGACATAATGGAAAGATCTGCACCTGTTCTGTGTTTTTCACCTGCACCTGGCTTTGGCTCACAATAACTGATGGAAATAACCGAAGTGTGAACTCAGCCTTACATGATTGTTTACGAGCTCTCAGTAAAGTCGAGATAAAGGATTACACCTCGAGCCTCTGACAGATTTCACTGAGGACAGGACAGTCTGCAGAATATGTGAAAAGGTGATGGCTCTTGAAGAGAAATGGTTTACATTTAAAAAAAAAACTTAATAGAAAAAAATATATATTTTTCCCCACTCACAAAATAAGTATAACGCATGATGCTCACAAAAGTGTCCATCCCTGGTTTTAATTAAAATTATCCTCCAGAATACCCCTTTAAATCTTGTATTAGTATCTAACCAAGCTCAACTTAAAACATCGGATTTCCTTTAAAGAGGTTTTCTGACTAACCAAGACTAACCCTCCCCCATCTGCTTTATTGGTGGTTTTTGGCATGGGTCACATGATCACTGCTTCAGTGTCTACCGCCTCTTACAAGTCTGTGGTTCTTTTATTGAAATCCACTCCTCCGATATATGGGACATCCAGTAAGGGCTCGTTCACAAAGTCCTGTCGACAGGACTTTGTTTTCCGTCCAGCATAACGGCAACCAGACGGATCCGTTATGCAGGGCCATAGGCTTCTATTATGACGGATCAAAACGGAATGCCTCTTAAAGGTGTCCGTTTTGATGTCCGTCCTAGGGATTCCGTTTCTTTCCGTTATAACGATGTTATAACGGAAAGACTGAACGGAAGCCCTAACGGTGATGTGAACGAGCCCTAAGGGGGACAAATCGTCTAATGCCTGTAACAACCCTGGGGTGTTCTATGCATGCTCCATCCATAGAGGCAGCATGGAGGGCAGCTAGTGGAACACTGGATCTGCAGTGTTACATGCTGGAAAATGTAGTTTTCAGCCTCATGCTGAAGCTATTGACACCAGAAAGACACGATTGAAAGCAGCAGAGCAAAAATGAACGTTCAATATTAGGATCAAAACATCATCAAGTGAATACTTGAAAGAGGACTTGTCAGCAGGGTCAAGCCTACTCAACCAGAAGAGCTGATCCTGCTGATTAAAATGATACCTGTCTTGTGAAAATTGGTTGTGGCATTCCCAAGAAAAATTAAGGGGTGTGGCCAGTGGTGAGAGGCATCGAGAAGCTAGGCCCCGCCCCCGAGTGCTCCGAAGCCCTGAAATGCAAAATGATTGCATTTTATTCATTTTGGGGCTTTAAAAAAATCATTTTTTCAGTTGGTCTTTATTAAAAATATTGAGCCATTCTGTCACAAAGGGTTAACTGTTTTTCTAGCTGTGTGAATACTTTTTACTTTCACTTTAATAGGCCTTACCTGTACATTACTAAAAAGTCATAAACAATCAGTAAGAGAAGAAGTGAGCTATAATGAGTATGAGGTCAGAGATCAGACATAAGGAGCCTTCAGCTGAGCTGCCTGATGGAACAGAGAGAAAATTCAGATCCTGCTACTAGAGAAACTCAAGGCTGCACAGAGACAGGGGTTCAACATTTTTAATAAAGATCAATTAAAAAAAGGATTTGTAGATCAAAATGAGTACAATACAATAATAAAACAATTGCCCCCAAAGGTGTACATAGCCTTTAAAGGGGTGTTCCCCTCACATACAATGAGGGCATATCGCTAGGATGTGCCCCCATTGTCTGATAGGTGTGGGACACGCACCTACAATGAGAACGGAGCTGGGAAATAAATGGAGGGCGCACTGCGCATGTGCAGTCACCCTCCATTCATTTCAATGGGGAGGCCGAAAATAGGATAGCGCTGGCTCGGCTATTTCTGTCTGTCCCATAGAAATGAATGGTAGCGGAGGGAGCACGTGCGCAGTTCTTGTATGGGAGCAGCGCTTAGAGGTGCCACATCTCTCCCCGCTCCGTTCTCCTATCAGACAATGGGGCCATATCCTAGCGATATGCCCCCATTTTATGTGAGGTGAATGCCCCTTTAAAAAAATTTTTTCCCTGGAACGCCACCACCAATTTTCACAAGTCAGGTATCATTTTAATCAGCAGGATCAATCCTACTAGGCAGTATACATGTTTTAATAGGGTACATCCTGCTGATAGGTGCTGTTTAAGAATAATACACAGGTTTTATGTCTTTTTCGAGGATGAATTTGTGGGTTATGTGAACCCAGAAGGGGTAATCAAGTGCGCAGTACCAGGCGCAGGTACACAGTAGCGGGGTGGGGATACATCTACCGCCATGAGGCTGGTCAGCTCATCTACAGCATGACGTCCATTAATACCAGCTCAACTATGGCTTCCAGGCAAAGCATACTGGAAAAGTTACAGAAAATATTTTTTAAATATTGTAAATTTGACAATTTCTGACTCTCTAACCTGTGTTAATCAAAGGTGGAGCCTCCCTCTAAGATGTCTGGATGAACTCATTAGAATCCCACCGGTCTGATTTAATAGGTATAATCAAGTGGTGTCGTACTCCGGCCATCATCAGCTCACTTATTCCATCAAGCTGGGATTTCAGTTTTAGAGAGAAAAAAAAAAAAGTAATTTCCATTCCTCCCTGAGCGATTTCTCCACTAAACACATCAACTAATATTCTCAAGACTCCCGAAAATGTATTAAAAAACTTCATTTACTTCTGCTGTCATCTGCTTCATTTCCAGCCGTCAGAAATCACTGCTAAATAAACGCAAACGATATTAGCTCAGGCAGAGAGATAAATGGTCTGGGAGACGCTCGTAGACATCAGGAATATTTTATAAGCCTCACATGATGATGGTTTTTTTTAAATACTTTGCTCACTTCACCGTAAAATTGCTCATTTGATGTGCGGGTTGTTAAAGGGTATGTTAACTTGTGCAATCATATTTATATTTGCCTTGCTGCATCCAAAATAAAAGCTGGAGCCGCTTTGTAATTTATGATAAAAAACGATGTGTGTACACAGCTCCTATGTAATATAAGTGCCCTACATTGCAGAATACAGTTGTAGGTTGCCTCCAAATGAGCAAAGTTCACACATCTGTGATTGTGCAGTGCAACTACTGACCTACATCATATCCTACATCACACCCTGCATAGCCACATTAGTGTGATTCATATTCTTATAGTAGTTATATTCTTGTACATAGGAGCAGTATTATAGTAGTTATATTCTTGTACATAGGAGCAGTATTATAGTAGTTATATTCTTGTACATAGGAGCAGTATTATAGTAGTTATATTCTTGTACATAGGAGGCAGTATTATAGTAGTTATATTCTTGTACATAGGAGCAGTATTATAGTAGTTATATTCTTGTACATAGGAGCAGTATTATAGTAGTTATATTCTTGTACATAGGAGCAGTATTATAGTAGTTATATTCTTGTACATAGGAGCAGTATTATAGTAGTTATATTCTTGTACATAGGAGGGAGTATTATAGTAGTTATATTCTTGTACATAGGAGGCAGTATTATAGTAGTTATAATTCTTGTATATAGGAGCAGTATTATAGTAGTTATATTCTTGTATATAGGAGCAGTATTATAGTAGTTATATTCTTGTAATCAAGTAGGCAGTATTATAGTAGTTATATTCTTGTACTATAGGAGCAGTATTTTAGTAGTTATATTCTTGTACATAGGAGGCAGTATTATAGTAGTTATATTCTTGTACATAGGAGCAGTATTATAGTAGTTATATTCTTGTACATAGGAGCAGTATTATAGTAGTTATATTCTTGTACATAGGAGCAGTATTATAGTAGTTATATTCTTGTACATAGGAGGCAGTATTATAGTAGTTATATTCTTGTATATAGGAGGCAGTATTATAGTAGTTATATTCTTGTACATAGGAGCAGTATTATAGTAGTTATATTCTTGTATCATAGGAGCAGTATTATAGTAGTTATAATTTGACATAGGAGCAGTATTATAGTAGTTATATTCTTGTACATAGGAGGCAGTATTATAGTAGTTATATTCTTGTACATAGGAGCAGTATTATAGTAGTTATATTCTTGTACATAGGAGCAGTATTATAGTAGTTATATTCTTGTACATAGGAGGCAGTATTATAGTAGTTATATTCTTGTACATAGGAGGCAGTATTATAGTAGTTATATTCTTGTACATAGGAGCAGTATTATAGTAGTTATATTCTTGTACATAGGAGGCAGTATTATAGTAGTTTATATTCTTGTACATAGGAGCAGTATTATAGTAGTTATATTCTTGTACATAGGAGGCAGTATTATAGTAGTTATATTCTTGTACATAGGAGCAGTATTAATAGTAGTTATATTCTTGTACATAGGAGCAGTATTATAGTAGTTATATTCTTGTACATAGGAGCAGTATTATAGTAGTTATATTCTTGTACATAGGAGCAGTATTATAGTAGTTATATTCTTGTACATAGGAGCAGTAATTATAAGTAGTTATATTCCTTGTACATAGGAGGCAGTATTATAGTAGTTAATATTTTGTAACATATGAGGCAGTATTATATGTAGTTATATTCCTTGTACATAGGAGGCAGTATTGATAGTAGAATATTTTCTTGTAACATGAGGAGGCAGTATTATAGTAGTTATAATCTTGTAGCATAGGAGCAGTATTAATAGTAGTTATATTCTTGTAACCATAGGGAGCAGTATTATAGTAGTTATATTCTTGACATAGGAGCAGTATTATAGTAGTTATATTCTTGTACATAGGAGCAGTATTATAGTAGTTATATTCTTGTACATAGGAGCAGTATTATAGTAGTTATATTCTTGTACATAGGAGCAGTATTATAGTAGTTATATTCTTGTACATAGGAGCAGTATTATAGTAGATATTTTCTTGTACATAGGGGCAAGAATATAACTGGAGGATCATCTTTCTTCTTGAATCTGACAGCAGTGTGATTACATTGAGTGACTGTACAGATCATGTGTCACTCTTTGTCATCTGTATTATGTGCTCACTGGATATACAGAAATTGTTTTCTCTGTATCATTCTATTGAGTGAATGGCTCTCAGTTGGTAGCAGTAAAATCGCCTCACGCTCTGAGTCATGCTAGTCTCCAGCACAGTTTTTGGTTTTGTCATATAAATACACGGTCTTCAGATCAACGCTGTGGTGAACATCAGAGCGGCCGGCCAGGGGTAGAGCATTCTCATCCTCCTTATTAGGCTTTTTATGACTCTGCTGCAATGTTACAGCTCATGTTTGATTATGTTTGCTGTCATGGTCAGTGCTCCAGCCGCTCAGAGCTTGCTCCCTGTCGAGTATTTATCACTTTTGTGCTGTGAAATCAGCATCAGTCATTAGGTTTCTATCTCCTCTGACACGGGGCAGATGCAGAAGAGGAGGATAGTCCTTCAGTTTTACAGAATGAATTTTAATTCTATAAGAATTTTATTTATGAATTTTATTCTATAAATATAACCTTACGTGATTGATAGTAACTAAATTTCTTTTATCTATCTATAGATAGATTTATATGAAACAGATATTTTATATATTATATTTGTGTATTTCATATCTATTTTATGTCTATTACCTGTCTATGTCATATATTTTTTTTTATCTGTCTGTCTGCATCTGTCTATCTGTCTCATATCTATTTATATGTCTTTGGGGCACATTTATTAAGACTGGTGTTTTAGATACCGTTCTAAATAAAGTCCTGTACTGGCGGTGGATCCACTGCAGTTATGTAGAGGCACCGTACGTCCTCCACATAACTTCTGTGGATCCACCACTGCTTCTAGGACAGATACCAAGCTGTCTTACATTTGGACCATTTTGTACGCCTAAAACACGCGTAGAAAATGGTAAATGAGACGAGCCACCTTCCCTCCCCTCCACCACACCCATTTTTTTAGACCTGGCGAGAAGTCACAGATTGCGGCGCAAAGAAACGTAGTCTTTTGGAGACAAAATATACGTGTTGCATCGTTTCATCAATTCCTTTTAGGGGCCGCTCAGGCGGCCGTGTTTTAAACTCCATCTACTTCTCAATGACCACACCACAACTTTTTGGAGTCTACACCCACTCCTTTTAGAACACGCCCACTTTTGGAGACCACAGCAGCTTTTTTCAAATATGGCTAGTGGGAGTTTCTTGGGCTTCTCTACCCCCAACAGTCTCGCCCACGTATTTTAAAGCCCAAAAAAGAAAAACAGATACATTTTTTTAACTAGTAAGCAAACACACATAGCATCCTAAACAAAATGGGGCTATTTATTTCCCAAATTTTAAGATATAAAACCGGGCAGTACAGCATTTCTTTCCCACACTGTTCCAAAGGGTTTTTCTTAAAGGGGTTATCCCACAAATAATGTAAAAAGTGAAAATCAGACATCATATAGTACATGACAACCTCTTTCTAACAAAGTAAGAACGAGCCCTGTACCTCACATGGATTCAGAGATGTCCCCATTCATTGCTCTGCTAGATTTATATCAAGCTCACAGCTCAGGGGAGTGTCTTTTCTGCTGCACCTCGGGGGACGTGTCCATGCTCTCCCTATCACAGCTCAGGAGGTGTGTCTCAGCTCTCCCTATCACAGCTGAGGAGGCGTGTCTCAGCTCTCCCTGTCACAGCTCAGGGGGCGTGTCTCAGCTCTCCCTATCACAGCTCAGGGGGCGTGTCTCAGCTCTCCCTATCACAGCTCAGGGGGCGTTTCTCAGCTCTCCCTATCACAGCTCAGGAGGCGTGTCCATGCTCTCCCTATTACAGCTCAGGAGGCGTGTCCATGCTCTCCCTATCACAGCTCAGGAGGCGTGTCCATGCTCTCCCTATCACAACTCAGGAGGCAGTTGAAGGATGAAATTGAGCATGTGCGGCCTTCTCAGTGAGCAGGACAAAGAAATAAGAAATTAAGTGGCGATATACAGATACATTTTATTGAATAACTCACTGGCTATAATAAATTTTTAATTACATGCAATTACAAAAGTATTCAGATCCAGGGGCTGGTTTGAACACTATAGAGTATTTTTTGTGGGACAACCCCTTTAAACCAGTAAAAGAAGAATCCCTGCACACCGAAGTATCAATGAGTAGAATTGAGGTTCTACCTTCACACCTACCTGTACTTCTAGAGGAGAGTCCGCCATATTGATGTGTAGTGGTGAATACTTGATAGTTGTCCCGATCCTCCAGTCCGGTAGAAGCAGTCAGGCTGTGTAGTTGGAAAACGTTCCACCATCAGCAGCAAGTTTCTTATTAAAAAAAGCTTACGCTCCAGATCGGTGCACCGGTGATGTAATGATAGCTTACAGCGACAGGAACTGTTGTGGACGAAAAATCCAACGCGTTTCGAAAGGATCGTCTTGCTTCCTCAGGGATAGGGTCTTCTTGCCTGTGCTTCTAAGGAGAAGCACCCCTGAGAAACAAAGGCGATCCCGCGTTGGATTTTTGATCCATAACCGCTCCTGTAGCTGTCAGCTACGGAGTACTGATCTGGAGCGCAAGTTTTTTTGAATAGGAAACGTGCTGCCAGCCGGGGAACATTTTCCAACTACACAGCCTGACTGCTTCCACCGCACTGGAGGATTGGGACAACTATCAAGTGTTCACCACTGACTCTCCTCTACAAGTACAGGTAGGCGTGATGGTGTCACATATAGATACTACTTATAAACTTAGAGCAGTGGTCTCCAATGCCCGGGCCGCGGCCCAGGATGATTTTCCTCCGGGCCGCGGCTACACAAAGGAGGTGAGATGACGCACAGCGCGGCACATACCATGCTCTCATCTGCAGCGGCAAAGCAAGAATGAGGGAGAGCGTTCCTTCCTTCCTGATGTGATGCGAGCCAGCCACTACCACCAATGAAAAGGCTGATATCAGCGAGGGAGGTTGTCAGGGAGGGACTGTAAGGATTCCAGCCACTGCCTCACCAATGAAAATAAAGATGAGGGACCATGAACGGAGGAAGGAGGAGAAGGACCTGGGAGCTCAGTTTCTCTTTCTTCAACGTACACGGCCTGGAGTGTCACCGAGTGTAGTCAGACATCCAGTCCAGCAGAGTCCAGGGACCAACAGTCCCTTCCCTAAATTACACCTGCCGTTAGTCAGTTTTCTGCAGCTCGGGTATAGTTACTATGCCAATCCCCCCCATAAACCCCCAACCCCCGGTGCCTGGGAAAATTGTCTTGCATGAAAGCGGTCCTTGGTGCGATAAAGGTTGGAGACCACTGACTTAGAGGACAGGAGACATGGTAGAACCCCGCTTCAAGTCATTGGTATTTAGGTGCAGTCAGAGAGTACGTCCAGGATTTCTTCTTTTACTTCTTCACTTTGTCACTGCGGCACTCACCTTCTTTGCAGCATACTCACAACAATTTTAAGACAGCTAAATTAATACTTATGTCCCAATAC
Source organism: Rhinella marina (assembly GCA_900303285.1). Classification (NCBI taxonomy): domain Eukaryota; kingdom Metazoa; phylum Chordata; class Amphibia; order Anura; family Bufonidae; genus Rhinella; species Rhinella marina. The sequence goes on from ONZH01021464.1 coordinate 13,457, forward strand.
CGCTTTCCCATTATCTACAAATACAAAGGCATTAACAAAAGTTTTTGTCCAGTCTAAAGGTAATGGAATAGACCCAGAATGGTTCAATAAATGTGATGGCTGCAGCGGACAGACTGAAAAAAATTCTAAACTGCTTCACAAGTGAATGGGAGCTGAGCTGCAGTACCGAGAACGGCCACTACACGGTGCACAGAGCTTATTCCAGCTTCTTACCCTGTTTACTTCCTGCAGATAACAGCTGATCGATGCGGGTTCTGAGAGTTCGACCCCCACTTATCTCATATTGATGATCTATCATGTCGGTGAGTTAAGAAAAACCACTTTAAAGAGCACCTGTCAATAGGATCAACCCTATTTAAATGGACATACTGTCTGGTAACGTTGAAGATATTTGTTAAAGAGCACCTCTTGGCAGGTTTAATCCTATTAAACCAGACATACTACCTGGTGGGGTTGATCCTTCTGATTTAAACGATACCTGTCTTGTGAGAATTGGTTGTAGCGTTCCAGAGAAACAGACTTTTATTCTTTACATCAATGGGGTTTCCACTGCCCGGAGGGGTGTGGTCAGCACTGGAAAACAAGCCCCGCCCCTCCGTGCACTAAAGCTGTCATTTGCATAAAGATGAAAAAGCTTTTTTTCTTGGGAACGCCACAACCGATTTTCACAAAATGGGTATCATTTTAATCAGCCGGATCAACCCTATCAGGCTATATGTCTGGTTTTAAGAGGATTGATCCTGCTGACAGGTGCACTTTAACAAAAGGTATGGAAAGATTATAGTGGGCACCTCTGAATATAGCCTCCCTGGCACAAAGCTCCAGGTAGATACAGAACTAGGGCACTAAAACAAATCCTGGAGAAGATCAGTATAGTGACACTTAAAGGGAACCTGTCATCTCCGAAACACCCCCTGAACTAGAGTAAGAGATGTATAGTGTAAGTGATGCTGAATCCGAATATGTAAGTTTTATCTTCATACTCACTTCCATTCTGACGCTGTGCTCCCACAAACCTGCAGTAAAATGCACTCAGTGGACTCCGGTGCTCACTCACATAATGTAGAGGACTCAAAGAAGAGTCCAGTGAGTGCATTTTACTGCAGGTTTGTGGGAGCACAGCGTCAGAATGGAAGTGAGTATGAAGATAAAACTTACATATTCGGATTCAGCATCACTTACACTATAAATCTCTTACTCTAGTTCAGGGGGTGTTTCGGAGATGACAGGTTCCCTTTAAGGGTTACTTAATAAAACGGTATAAAAAAAGGTAAAAAAATACACCTCATGCCCATTGTAGAAGAATAATAATATGTCGTGATTCCACTCAAGGCGTTTCCTCAAGGTTTTATGTGACTTAACCACTTGCATGTCATCTGCAATCATATTCCTCCCACAAAGCAGGGTATTTTTTTGTAAGATTTGACTTTAGTTTCATATTTGGGAGGCATTTAAGTGATTTCTATTGTAAAGTAATAATAGCGCTTTAGGCTGCGGTAATAAATGTATGACTTCTGTAGAAATGCTATGGCGGTTTAATCAATGAATCCATTTCCCATTTAGCGTCTGACTCCACTGATGAATGAGGCTGCGGATGAATACCCCGGCGGGACGTCCTGTTATCTCGCCACATAGGACTTCTCCGTGTGGCAACGGATCTCAATCCAGGCGTCCTGACCATTAACAAAACCCAGGAACGGAGGCATTGTTAGCATTGTCAGCCGGTGAGCCGCCCGTCAGGGGGACACTTATCTTGCACAGATGAAACTAAACCCTTTATGTCATGGACAATGATCGACGCCGACGGCAGAAAGAAGCTCAAGGCGTTTGGCGAAAGGAAGAATGAAAATGTCTGGAGTCATCTGTGAATCACTTCTCATATTATCCCAAATATAAAAGATTAAAGGAGTTTTTTTTTTTTTTCTTTTCTAGAGATGGCGCCACCCTTCTTCCCAGGCTGTGCATGGTACTGCAGCTCAATTGTTATGAGATGTAATATTAGACACAGTCCATTGATACACATGGCACTGTTTCTACGGAAGAAAGACCATTTTTTCCCTGTAAATATTTAACCTCTTGAGTTCCACCTCACATCAGTGCAGTATTACCATATTCACAGATTAAAGGAAGCCTGTCACTGATAACCAGACACAATGCCACGTAAGGCTAGCTTAGCCGAATCTAATGGCGCCTTTCACTTAGCGATCCGTTGCGTCATTCTGGAGAAAAAGGACTTTTAATGCATATGCAAATGAGAAGTTAAGTGCAATGAGGGAGGGGTCAATCCACTAAGTGCATTTGTGTTCCTCGTCCCTCTCCATTTTGATTGATAGGGCCAGGGTCATCTCATCTGGCCAAGGGTGCACAGAGTGGCTTGCCGATTGTAAAAGGCATATGGTAGGTAGGGGAACCTATTACTTAAGTATCACTGGATTAGTCCAGGATGGTATGTAATGTCTTTTTATCTATGTGCAGAGGGCATAGTCAGGGGAGCCTGGCCCAGTAAGTGCCCCAAGTGCTAAGTGCCAGACTAGATGGAAGCAACCGATAGATAGATAGATAGATAGATAGATAGATAGATAGATAGATAGATAATAGATAAGGACAAAGAACGGACAGCACCTCCTACAGGTGAGAGTCAGGTGCAAGCTACCTATTGGCTAATTAAATACTAAACAGAGAATGGCAGCAGCACTAGATAAGCCATGAGACATAAAATGAACATGAGGTGAATGTGTGAAAAGGTAAAAAAGCATAACTGCTATGTAGTAAGTAATATGGAAGCTCTTAGCGCATATAAATGATCATAAATATGTCGGGCTCATCCACCAATAGATAATAGATAGATAGATAGATAGATAGATAGATAGATAGATAGATAGATAATTGATAGATAGATATGAGACAGATAATATATAGAGGATAGATAATAGATAGATAGATAGATAGATAGATAGATAGATAGATAGATAGATAGATATAGATAGATAGATAGATAGATAGATAGATAGAGATAGATAGATAGATAGATAGATAGATAGATAGATAGATATTACAGAAACCACAGAACTCACTGTGCAGTACAGTTTGTGCAGCTCCCATTCACTACTATGAGAGTTATGGAAATAGCAGAGCGCCGGCTGCTTGGATATTTCCGTAATTCCACCCGTCCCCAGCAGGCGTTTATTATAGTTATTCCCTTGACCATGAAAGCAGAGATGAGACATCCCTGATACTGGAGCTCAGACATATGGGTGTGACTTTATAAACACACAATTCTCTGGCTGTTTTCATGTGTCTTTAAATAGGTTTTCCAAGATTTTTATAATGATAACCTATCAAGATAGCTCATCAGTATCTGATCGGTGGAGGTCTGACACCCAGAACCCCTGCAGATCAGATGTTCGAGAAGGCACTCTTCTGCCGAGTGATGACTTGTTCATGTGTCATGTGGCCACGGAGCAGCTCAGCCCCATTCAAGTGAATGTGACTGAGCTGCAGTACCAAGCACGGCCACTATACAGTGTATGGCACTGTGCTTGGTCAGCTAAGAGTAGACCGCAGCGCTCATAGGAGCACCGCTGACTTCTCAAAACAGCTGATCTGGTCCCCGGTGTCAGACCCCCCCACCATTCAGATACTGATGACCTATCCAGAGTTCCTGAAATGGCACTTTGTATCATCATCATCAGACCGCCAGGTACAATTTGCTACTTTCATTAGGATTCAAAATCCCATCAAATCCTGTACTTAAAGCACTGAACAAAGGAGTGTGTGTCTGATGCTGGACATCTTCAATTTGCATGCATTATGCTGTCCACCATTGGAAGTAAGGATCCCCGCTACAGACAGCTCTCATATCATCACCAATGAAGCTTTATAATAGCAGCGTTTAAGGTGACGGACTGAGACAGTGGCTTCCCAGGAAGAAGTACAAGAAGGACTGCTCTGTATTCTCCTATACCCTCAGCGTTACACAGGACAGAGGGAGAAGAAGACTATATATAACATACATCAGTTATACGTATGTAGAGTAATTATACACCAGAAGAAGCCCAGGTTATACCAGCTGTAACTATATAATTATATACAGGAGATACCCAGGTTATACCAGCATGCTCCATATCACTATATACAGGAATATGTATAACTTATACCAGCTGTACATATATAATTATATACAGGAGATACCCAGGTTATACCAGCATGCTCCATATCACTATATACAAGAAGATGTATAACTTATACCAACTGTACATATATAATTATATACAGGAGATACCCAGGTTATACCAGCATGCTCCATATCACTATATACAAGAAGATGTATAACTTATACCAGCTGTACATATATAATTATATACAGGAGATACCCAGGTTATACCAGCATGCTCCATATCACTATTTACAAGAAGATGTATAACTTATACCAGCTGTACATATATAATTATATACAGGAGATACCCAGGTTATACCAGCATGGTCCATATCACTATATACAAGAAGATGTATAACTTATACCAGCTGTACATATATAATTATATACAGGAGATACCCAGGTTATACCAGCATGCCCCATATCACTATATACAGGAATATGTATAACTTATACCAGCTGTACATATATAATTATATACAGGAGATACCCAGGTTATACCAGCATGCTCCATATCACTATATACAAGAAGATGTATAACTTATACCAGCTGTACATATATAATTATATACAGGAGATACCCAGGTTATCCAGCATGCTCCATATCACTATATACAAGAAGATGTATAACTTATACCAGCTGTACATATATAATTATATACAGGAGATGCCCAGGTTATACCAGCATGCTCCATATCACTATATACAAGAAGATGTATAACTTATACCAGCTGTACATATATAATTATATACAGGAGATGCCCAGGTTATACCAGCATGCTCCATATCACTATATACAAGAAGATGTATAACTTATACCAGCTGTACATATATAATTATATACAGGAGATACCCAGGTTATACCAGCATGCTCCATATCACTATATACAAGAAGATGTATAACTTATACCAGCTGTACATATATAATTATATACAGGAGATACCCAGGTTATACCAGCATGGTCCATATCACTATATACAAGAAGATGTATAACTTATACCAGCTGTACATATATAATTATATACAGGAGATGCCCAGGTTATACCAGCATGCTCCATATCACTATATACAAGAAGATGTATAACTTATACCAGCTGTACATATATAATTATATACAGGAGATACCCAGGTTATACCAGCATGCTCCATATCACTATATACAAGAAGATGTATAACTTATACCAGCTGTACATATATAATTATATACAGGAGATACCCAGGTTATACCAGCATGGTCCATATCACTATATACAAGAAGATGTATAACTTATACCAGCTGTACATATATAATTATATACAGGAGATACCCAGGTTTATACCAGCATGCTCCATATCACTATATACAAGAAGATTTATAACTTATACCAGCTGTACATATATAATTATATACAGGAGATCCCAGGTTATACCAGCATGCTCCATATCACTATATACAAGAAGATGTATAACTTATACCAGCTGTACATATATAATTATATACAGGAGATACCCAGGTTATACCAGCATGCTCCATATCACTATATACAAAGATGTATAACTTATACCAGCTGTACATATATAATTATATTACAGGAGATACGCCGGGTTATACCGGCATGGTCCATATCACTATATACAAGAAGATGTATAACTTATACCAGCTGTACATATATAATTATATACAGGAGATACCCAGGTTATACCAGCATGGTCCATATCACTATATACAAGAAGATGTATAACTTATACCAGCTGTACATATATAATTATATACAGGAGATACCCAGGTTATACCAGCATGCTCCATATCACTATATACAAGAAGATGTATAACATATACCAGCTGTACATATATAATTATATACAGAAGATACCCAGGTTATACCAGCATGGTCCATATCACTATATACAAGAAGAATGTATAACTTATACCAGCTGTACATATATAATTATATACAGGAGATACCCAGGTTATACCAGCATGCTCCATATCACTATATACAAGAAGATGTATAACTTATACCAGCTGTACATATATAATTATATACAGGAGATACCCAGGTTATACCAGCATGCTCCATATCACTATATACAAGAAGATGTATAACTTATACCAGCTGTACATATATAATTATATACAGGAGATACCCAGGTTATACAGCATGCTCCATATCACTATATACAAGAAGATGTATAACTTATACCAGCTGTACATATATAATTATATACAGGAGATGCCCAGGTTATACCAGCATGCTCCATATCACTATATACAAGAAGATGTATAACTTATACCAGCTGTACATAATAATTATATACAGGAGATACCAGGTTATACCAGCATGCTCCATATCACTATATACAAGAAGATTTATAACTTATACCAGCTGTACATATATAATTATATACAGGAGATACCCAGGTTATACCAGCATGCTCCATATCACTATATACAAGAAGATGTATAACTTATACCAGCTGTACATATATAATTATATACAGGAGATACCCAGGTTATACCAGCATGCTCCATATCACTATATACAAGAAGATATATAACTTATACCAGCTGTACATATATAATTATATACAGGAGATACCCAGGTTATACCAGCATGCTCCATATCACTATATACAAGAAGATGTATAACTTATACCAGCTGTACATATATAATTATATACAGGAGATACCCAGGTTATACCAGCATGCTCCATATCACTATATACAAAGATGTATAACTTATACCAGCTGTACATATATAATTATATACAGGAGATACCAGGTTATACCAGCATGCTCCATATCACTATATACAAAAGATGTATAACTTATACCAACTGTACATATATAATTATATACAGGAGATACCCGGGTTATACCGGCATGGTCCATATCACTATATACAAAAAGATGTATAACTTATACCAGCTGTACATATATAATTATATACAGGAGATACCCAGGTTATACCAGCATGCTCCATATCACTATATACAAGAAGATGTATAACTTATACCAGCTGTTCATATATAATTATATACAGGAGATACCCAGGTTATACCAGCATGCTCCATATCACTATATACAAGAAGATGTATAACTTATACCAGCTGTACATATATAATTATATACAGGAGATACCCAGGTTATACCAGCATGCTCCATATCACTATATACAAGAAGATGTATAACTTATACCAGCTGTACATATATAATTATATACAGGAGATACCCAGGTTATACCAGCATGGTCCATATCACTATATACAAGAAGATGTATAACTTATACCAGCTGTACATATATAATTATATACAGGAGATACCCAGGTTATACCAGCATGCTCCATATCACTATATACAAGAAGATGTATAACTTATACCAGCTGTACATATATAATTATATACAGGAGATACCCAGGTTATACCAGCATGGTCCATATCACTATATACAAGAAGATGTATAACTTATACCAGCTGTACATATATAATTATATACAGGAGATACCCAGGTTATACCAGCATGCTCCATATCACTATATACAAGAAGATGTATAACTTATACCAGCTGTACATATATAATTATATACAGGAGATACCCAGGTTATACCAGCATGCTCCATATCACTATATAGAAGAAGATGTATAACTTATACCAGCTGTACATATATAATTATATACAGGAGATACCCAGGTTATACCAGCATGCTCCATATCACTATATAACAAGATGTATAACTTATACCAGCTGTACATATATAATTATATACAGGAGATACCCAGGGTTATACCAGCATGGCTCCATATCACTATATACAAAAGATGTATAACTTATACCAGCTGTACATATATAATTATATACAGGAGATACCCAGGTTATACCAGCATGGTCCATATCACTATATACAAGAAGATGTATAACTTATACCAGCTGTACATATATAATTATATACAGGAGATACCCAGGTTATACCAGCATGCTCCATATCACTATATACAAGAAGATGTATAACATATACCAGCTGTACATATATAATTATATACAGAAGATACCCAGGTTATACCAGCATGGTCCATATCACTATATACAAGAAGATGTATAACTTATACCAGCTGTACATATATAATTATATACAGGAGATACCCAGGTTATACCAGCATGCTCCATATCACTATATACAAGAAGATGTATAACTTATACCAGCTGTACATATATAATTATATACAGGAGATACCCAGGTTATACCAGCATGCTCCATATCACTATTTACAAGAAGATGTATAACTTATACCAGCTGTACATATATAATTATATACAGGAGATACCCAGGTTATACCAGCATGCTCCATATTACTATATACAAGAAGATGTATAACTTATACCAGCTGTACATATATAATTATATACAGGAGATGCCCAGGTTATACCAGCATGCTCCATATCACTATATACAAGAAGATGTATAACTTATACCAGCTGTACATATATAATTATATACAGGAGATACCCAGGTTATACCAGCATGCTCCATATCACTATATACAAGAAGATTTATAACTTATACCAGCTGTACATCTATAATTATATACAGGAGATACCCAGGTTATACCAGCATGCTCCATATCACTATATACAAGAAGATATATAACTTATACCAGCTGTACATATATAATTATATACAGGAGATACCCAGGTTATACCAGCATGCTCCATATCACTATATACAAGAAGATATATAACTTATACCAGCTGTACATATATAATTATATACAGGAGATACCCAGGTTATACCAGCATGCTCCATATCACTATATAGAAGAAGATGTATAACTTATACCAGCTGTACATATATAATTATATACAGGAGATACTCAGGTTATACCAGCATGCTCCATATCACTATATACAAGATGTATAACTTATACCAGCTGTACATATATAATTATATACAGGAGATACCCAGATTATACCAGCATGCTCCATATCACTATATACAAAAAGATGTATAACTTATACCAACTGTACATATATAATTATATACAGGAGATACCCGGGTTATACCGGCATGGTCCATATCACTATATACAAAAAGATGTATAACTTATACCAGCTGTACATATATAATTATATACAGAAGATACCCAGGTTATACCAGCATGGTCCATATCACTATATACAAGAAGATGTATAACTTATACCAGCTGTACATATATAATTATATACAGGAGATACCCAGGTTATACCAGCATGCTCCATATCACTATTTACAAGAAGATGTATAACTTATACCAGCTGTACATATATAATTATATACAGGAGATACCCAGGTTATACCAGCATGGTCCATATCACTATATACAAGAAGATGTATAACTTATACCAGCTGTACATATATAATTATATACAGGAGATACCCAGGTTATACCAGCATGCTCCATATCACTATATACAAGAAGATGTATAACTTATACCAGCTGTACATCTATAATTATATACAGGAGATACCCAGGTTATACCAGCATGCTCCATATCACTATATACAAGAAGATGTATAACATATACCCAGCTGTACATATATAATTATATACAGGAGATACCCAGGTTATACCAGCATGCTCCATATCACTATATACAAAAAGATGTATAACTTATACCAACTGTACATATATAATTATATACAGGAGATACCCCAGGTTATACCAGCATGCGCCATATCACTATATACAAGAAGATGTATAACTTATACCAGCTGTACATATATAATTATATACAGGAGATACCCAGGTTATACCAGCATGCGCCATATCACTATATACAAGAAGATGTATAACTTACACCAGCTGTACATATATAATTATATACAGGAGATACCCAGGTTATACCAGCATGGTCCATATCACTATATACAAGAAGATGTATAACTTATACCAGCTGTACATATATAATTATATACAGGAGATACTCAGGTTATACCAGCATGCTCCATATCACTATATACAAGAAGATGTATAACTTATACCAGCTGTACATATATAATTATATACAGGAGATACCCAGGTTATACCAGCATGCTCCATATCACTATATACAAGAAGATGTATAACTTATACCAGCTGTACATATATAATTATATACAGGAGATACCCAGGTTATACCAGCATGCTCCATATCACTATATACAAGAAGATGTATAACATATACCAGCTGTACATATATAATTATATACAGGAGATACCCAGGTTATACCAGCATGCTCCATATCACTATATACAAGAAGATGTATAACTTATACCAGCTGTACATATATAATTATATACAGGAGATACCCAGGTTATACCAGCATGCTCCATATCACTATATACAAGAAGATGTATAACATATACCAGCTGTACATATATAATTATATACAGGAGATACCCAGGTTATACCAGCATGCTCCATATCACTATATACAAAAAGATGTCTAACTTATACCAACTGTACATATATAATTATATACAGTAGATACCCAGGTCATACCAGCATGGTCCATATCACTATATACAAGAAGATGTATAACTTATACCAGCTGTACATATATAATTATATACAGGAGATACCCAGGTTATACCAGCATGCTCCATATCACTATATACAAGAAGGTGTATAACTTATACCATCTGTACATATATAATTATATACAGGAAATACCCAGGTTATACCAGCATGGTCCATATCACTATATACAAGAAGATGTATAACTTATACCAGCTGTACATCTATAATTATATACAAGAGATACCCAGGTTATACCAGCATGCTCCATATCACTATATACAGAAGATGTATAACTTATACCAGCTGTACATATATAATTATATACAGGAGATACCCAGGTTATACCAGCATGGACCGTATCACTATATACAAGAAGATGTATAACTTATACCAGCTGTACATCTATAATTATATACAGGAGATACCCAGGTTATACCAGCATGCTCCATATCACTATATACAGAAGATGTATAACTTATACCAGCTGTACATATATAATTATATACAGGAGATACCCAGGTTATACCAGCATGCTCCATATCACTATATACAAGAAGATGTATAACTTATACCAGCTGTACATCTATAATTATATACAGGAGATACCCAGGTTATACCAGCATGCTCCATATCACTATATACAGAAGATGTATAACTTATACCAGCTGTACATATATAATTATATACAGGAGATACCCAGGTTATACCAGCATGGACCGTATCACTATATACAAGAAGATGTATAACTTATACCAGCTGTACATATATAATTATATACAGGAGATACCCAGGTTATACCAGCATGCTCCATATCAACTATATACAAAAAGATGTATAACTTATACCAGCTGTACATCTATAATTATATACAGGAGATACCCAGGTTATACCAGCATGCTCCATATCACTATATACAGAAGATGTATAACTTATACCAGCTGTACATATATAATTATATACAGGAGATACCCAGGTTATACCAGCATGCTCCATATCACTATATACAAGAAGATGTATAACTTATACCAGCTGTACATATATAATTATATACAGGAGATACCCAGGTTATACCAGCATGGTCCATGTCACTATATAAGAGAAGATGTATAACTTATACCAGCTGTACATATATAATTATATACAGGAGATACCCAGGTTATACCAGCATGCTCCATATCACTATATACAAGAAGATGTATAACTTATACCAGCTGTACATATATAATTATATACAGGAGATACCCAGGTTATACCAGCATGCTCCATATCACTAATATACAAGAAGATGTATAACTTATACCAGCTGTACATATATAATTATATACAGGAGATACCCAGGTTATACCAGCATGCTCCATATCACTATATACAAGAAGATGTATAACTTATACCAGCTGTACATATATAATTATATACAGGAGATACCCAGGTTATACCAGCATGGTCCATATCACTATATACAAGAAGATGTATAACTTATACCAGCTGTACATATATAATTATATACAGTAGATACCCAGGTCATACCAGCATGGTCCATATCACTATATACAAGAAGATGTATAACTTATACCAGCTGTACATATATAATTATATACAGGAGATACCCAGGTTATACCAGCATGCTCCATATCACTATATACAAGAAGGTGTATAACTTATACCAGCTGTACATATATAATTATATACAGGAAATACCCAGGTTATACCAGCATGCTCCATATCACTATATACAGAAGATGTATAACTTATACCAGCTGTACATCTATAATTATATACAGGAGATACCCAGGTTATACCAGCATGCTCCATATCACTATATACAGAAAGATGTATAACTTATACCAGCTGTACATATATAATTATATACAGGAGATAGCCAGGTTATACCAGCATGGACCGTATCACTATATACAAAAAAGATGTATAACTTATACCAGCTGTACATATATAATTATATACAGGAGATACCCAGGTTATACCAGCATGCTCCATATCACTATATACAGAAGATGTATAACTTATACCAGCTGTACATATATAATTATATACAGGAGATACCTAGGTTATACCAGCATGCTCCATATCACTATATACAAGAAGATGTATAACTTATACCAGCTGTACATCTATAATTACATACAGGAGATACCCAGGTTATACCAGCATGCTCCATATCACCATATACAGAAGATGTATAACGTATACCAGCTGTACATATATAATTATATACAGGAGATACCCAGGTTATACCAGCATGCTCCATATCACTATATGCAAGAAGATGTATAACTTATACCAGCTGTACATCTATAATTATATACAGGAGATACCCAGGTTATACCAGCATGCTCCATATCACTATATACAGAAGATGTATAACTTATACCAGCTGTACATCTATAATTATATACAGGAGATACCCAGGTTATACCAGCATGGTCCATGTCACTATATAAGAGAAGATGTATAACTTATACCAGCTGTACATATATAATTATATACAGGAGATACCCAGGTTATACCAGCATGCTCCATATCACTATATACAAGAAGATGTATAACTTTTACCAGCTGTACATCTATAATTATATACAGGAGATACCCAGGTTATACCAGCATGCTCCATGTCACTATATAAGAGAAGATGTATAACTTATACCAGCTGTACATATATAATTATATACAGGAGATACCCAGGTTATACCAGCATGCTCCATATCACTATATACAAGAAGATGTATAACTTTTACCAGCTGTACATATATAATTATATACAGGAGATACCCAGGTTATACCAGCATGCTCCATATCACTATATACAAGATGATATAACTTATACCAGCTGTACATATATAATTATATACAGGAGATACCCAGGTTATACCAGCATGCTCCATATCACTATATACAAGAAGATGTATAACTTACACCAGCTGTACATATATAATTATATACAGGAGTTACCCAGGTTATACCAGCATGCTCCATATCACTATATACAAGAAGATGTATAACTTATACCAGCTGTACATATATAATTATATACAGGAATACCCAGGTTATACCAGCATGGTCCATATCACTATATACAAGAAGATGTATAACTTATACCAGCTGTACATATATAATTATATACAAGAGATACCCAGGTTATACCAGCATGCTCCATATCACTATATACAGAAGATGTATAACTTATACCAGCTGTACATATATAATTATATACAGGAGATACGCAGGTTACACCAGCATGGACCGTATCACTATATACAAGAAGATGTATAACTTATACCAGCAGTACATATATAATTAAATACAGGAGATACCCAGGTTATACCAGCATGCTCCATATCACTATATACAAGAAGATGTATAACTTATACCAGCTGCACATCTATAATTATATACAGGAGATACCCAGGTTATACCAGCATGCTCCATATCACTATATACAGAAGATGTATAACTTATACCAGCTGTACATATATAATTATATACAGGAGATACCCAGGTTATACCAGCATGCTCCATATCACTATATACAAGAAGATGTATAACTTATACCAGCTGTACATATATAATTATATACAGGAGATACCCAGGTTATACCAGCATGCTCCATGTCACTATATAAGAGAAGATGTATAACTTATGCCAGCTGTACATATATAATTATATACAGGAGATACCCAGGTTATACCAGCATGCTCCATATCACTATATACAAGAAGATGTATAACTTATACCAGCTGTACATATATAATTATATACAGGAGATACCCAGGTTATACCAGCATGCTCCATATCACTATATACAAGAAGATGTATAACTTATACCAGCCGTACATATATAATTATATACAGGAGATACCCAGGTTATACCAGCATGGTCCATATCACTATATACAAGAAGATGTATAACTTATACCAGCCGTACATATATAATTATATACAGGAGATACCCAGGTTATACCAGCATGCTCCATATCACTATATACAAGAAGAGGTATAACTTATACCATTTAGTAATTTACTTGAATATCTGGGCGTTCCCAACCTGTTATTTTCTGTTTAAAAGTGTTATCTTCTCTGTGCTGTAATAGTACGTCATTGAGATTACAAGCACTCAGCCTGCACTAGTAATCAGATATTTTTCTAATATTACCTAAAGGTGGGAAAATCTTTACATGATAAAATAAAAAATTATTATAAGTTGTAGTATGTGATTAAAAAATAGACCCTTCCAAAGCCCACTCACAGACTAGTATTTCTGTACTATGTCGCTCCTGTACTGTACAGCTGAGCAATGTGATTTACTGCTGATAAGTCAAGTGTCTGTTCGGTTTATGGCAGTCAAAGAAGAATCCGACAATGTAGTCTGACAGTTTCCTTATCAGAGAATTACACTCGGAGAATGGTCTTTGTGTCCACGTAATGTTCAATACTACGTAAATAAATTGCCATTTACTTTTACTTTGTTTCATCCAAGTCTGCAAACTTTAGTCAAAATTGAAAATATTTTACTCAGTGTACCTTGAACATTGCCATATAAAACCTCTTAATGTGCCCCTATACTTACCCACATCCTCCGGTCTCTGCTCCTGAAACAACCTTATTTTGGGCCTGATAATAGCGTTATAGTGACAAGCTCCTACACTACTGATGGCAGATCTGTACCAGGGCTGTCCCTACAAAATGTTACGTTCCCCATTAAAAAAGGCAACATACTTTTTTTCCATCTGTGACATATACTCGAAAATAACATTTTATGTAATTTTAATATTTGCAGCATTCTGTGCTTTTTTCATCTATTACTGTTTGACAGTGAATTCAAAGATACGGGAATAAAATAGGCTTAGGATAAGGTTAATTACATAAAAATGATTTACTAAACAGTGATTAGATAGATAGATAACAAGCAGATTAAAACTAAGTAACAATTAGGTTGAGTTCACACCTCTTTGGTCAGTTATTTCTATCAGTTATTGTGAGCTAAAACCAATAGTGAAGACTATGCACAGATCAGATATAATGATTTGATTTGCACCTATTATCTGTTTTTAACCCACATCTTGTTTTGGCTCACAATAACTGATCGAAATAACTGACCAAATAACAGAAGTGTGAACTCATCCTCACTTAGCCTGCAACGAACGGGGAGCCCCTGTCAACTAGTGCCCAACATAGTATATGGCCAGTGTCACATAGCAATGCAAGAGAGAGATAGTCACAAGACAACATCTTACCCAATGAATGCCATTAGAGGAGCTGACGCCTCTGTTACATACTGTACTGTTTTCTAGTTCAATGGCCCCTCTTAGCCTCTTTTAAAAAATTCTTTAGTATGCACCTTTAGTATCACTAATTAACTACATGTGTATAAAGGGGGATGTTTAGTATTTGAAATAAGCAAAGCCCCTGGTGCTACATGTTAGAATACTAATGAATAACTATATAACCAACAAAAAAGTGCAGCCCAACCAGTCCATAAAAAAACAGGACCTTTATTGGATCTTCTGGGTCAGAAAAACACAGTACATAGATACATGCAACACGTTTCGGATCTAAGCAGAGTGATCTTTCCTCATGGCATGTGAACAAGTTGTCCAAAAAAAAGGGGAAGAGAAGCAGCACCGCAATACCTCTATTGAGGTTTCTATAGTAAAGAATTGTCCTTTAAGACATATACCTCCAATGGGGGTGTAGGGTGCACGCAGTTCCAGGTCCTGGCTTGTAGGTCCCGCAATAGTAGAAATAATATAGATTCCGCAGCACTCCAAAAGTTATAATCAAGCTTTGTGCTTTATTTTCAATTCATGTGGCAAACATCAGCAAGGTGGCGACGTTTCGGCTCTATGAGCCTTTATCAAGCTAATGAACAAGTATATATCATCATCTTATATAGCCCCACACAGTGGGCGTGCATCAAACATATGGGGTGTGTCTTATTACAATTGACATAAAAAACATACATTACAAATCTCCTCCTTTCTATAACTCCATAATCACCTCTTAACTGTGTATCATACAATCAAGTGTGTCCATAATGTGCTCATCTTACCATTGCAGGCCGGTACGTCTGGAACCCGGAGAGGACACCCGTTGCATCACTCCATCCACGTGCAGCGTCTCGTCCCGGGTAGTGCGCATGCGCACCCGCCGGGAGGCGCGCGGCCGTGTGGAAACAGGTTAAACTCCCAATGTATGACGTAGTAAACATCAGCCCTCCCCAGTGGAAGGCACTATGTAAAACTTAACCAATCCGGAGCCAGTAGCCATAGCAACCAGGTAAACATAGTTACATGGCCACAGTGATTCCTTCCTGGTATCCTAGATACTATATACTAGATACCAATTCTAAGTGCACTGGTGGGCAGTTTTAATATGTAAAGAGAACAAGTCCTCTTATCCATGGGATCCCCAGTAGAGGGACAACCCACGGATATAAAAAGGGGGCCTGTGATTCAACCGGCAGCATACGATCGCACATCACCATAAGTGACGTGTGTCTGCTATGGAGCCGCTATAATCCTCAAGGTTTCCACAGTTTAGCAAGGCTTATTCCTCCCGCTGGGTATCATCGGGTACCTCAATCATGAGGCAAACCCAGTGATTCAACTCCTGCAGAGGGGATTTGTCTTATGGAACCCCAATCCGTGCGGTGCACACGCCATTCTTTAGCATATGCCCCTATCGCAGATTGGGAGTCCCAATAGCACTACAGTCATAATGTCTCAACTACATGTATTTAACACATAGGAGAACATACGTTGGCTATAGCGTTATAACTGTGTTAGGAGACCTATATGAGTAACAAACATACATAAACAGTCCACCAAAGCTTCATTATTTAACAATGCTGTGGGAGGTTCTTGATGCTACTGTCACACGTAATTCTTGGTGCCCAGACCCAGTTCCAGTAAGTATCAGTCTTCTATGTCTACACTGGTACTAGACTGATACTTACTGGAACTGGGTCTGGGCACCAAGAATTACGTGTGACAGTAGCATCAAGAACCTCCCACAGCATTGTTAAATAATGAAGCTTTGGTGGACTGTTTATGTATGTTTGTTACTCATATAGGTCTCCTAACACAGTTATAACGCTATAGCCAACGTATGTTCTCCTATGTGTTAAATACATGTAGTTGAGACATTATGACTGTAGTGCTATTGGGACTCCCAATCTGCGATAGGGGCATATGCTAAAGAATGGCGTGTGCACCGCACGGATTGGGGTTCCATAAGACAAATCCCCTCTGCAGGAGTTGAATCACTGGGTTTGCCTCATGATTGAGGTACCCGATGATACCCAGCGGGAGGAATAAGCCTTGCTAAACTGTGGAAACCTTGAGGATTATAGCGGCTCCATAGCAGACACACGTCACTTATGGTGATGTGCGATCGTATGCTGCCGGTTGAATCACAGGCCCCCTTTTTATATCCGTGGGTTGTCCCTCTACTGGGGATCCCATGGATAAGAGGACTTGTTCTCTTTACATATTAAAACTGCCCACCAGTGCACTTAGAATTGGTATCTAGTATATAGTATCTAGGATACCAGGAAGGAATCACTGTGGCCATGTAACTATGTTTACCTGGTTGCTATGGCTACTGGCTCCGGATTGGTTAAGTTTTACATAGTGCCTTCCACTGGGGAGGGCTGATGTTTACTACGTCATACATTGGGAGTTTAACCTGTTTCCACACGGCCGCGCGCCTCCCGGCGGGTGCGCATGCGCACTACCCGGGACGAGACGCTGCACGTGGATGGAGTGATGCAACGGGTGTCCTCTCCGGGTTCCAGACGTACCGGCCTGCAATGGTAAGATGAGCACATTATGGACACACTTGATTGTATGATACACAGTTAAGAGGTGATTATGGAGTTATAGAAAGGAGGAGATTTGTAATGTATGTTTTTTATGTCAATTGTAATAAGACACACCCCATATGTTTGATGCACGCCCACTGTGTGGGGCTATATAAGATGATGATATATACTTGTTCATTAGCTTGATAAAGGCTCATAGAGCCGAAACGTCGCCACCTTGCTGATGTTTGCCACATGAATTGAAAATAAAGCACAAAGCTTGATTATAACTTTTGGAGTGCTGCGGAATCTATATTATTTCTACTATTGCGGGACCTACAAGCCAGGACCTGGAACTGCGTGCACCCTACACCCCCATTGGAGGTATATGTCTTAAAGGACAATTCTTTACTATAGAAACCTCAATAGAGGTATTGCGGTGCTGCTTCTCTTCCCCTTTTTTTTGGACTATATGTATTGGCTCATGAAGCGTGCACGCCTTTTTTTCAAAATCACATAACTGAACGTCAGAATCACAATATAGGATTCAGATTTGTGTACAACTACGGATTAAAAATGACAGCAACCAGCAGCTATGCCTACACTGATGATGAAGCGGATCCTGGGGACCACATCAGGAGAGGGTTCCTTTCTGAACAAACCCACAACAGAACTACTAAAGAGAAAACTGATAAATGAAAGAAAACAATTAATTTCACATGAATTGCATCTATCAACCTTACGAGAATACTATAGGGCCGAAAGAATCCCGAGAGGATTGAGAACACATCTGAGGCCGATTTTGTTTCCTGATAATAAAGAATTCTGCTTAAAATTCGAACAAATTTCGAATAGATATTCAAGGGATCTGATGTTACTTAACATGGATCATCTTCAACAAGTAATAGAAGAACACCTTAAGATTATAGAAGATTTGGAAAAACAACTAAAATCAGTCATAAATGACTCAGACTATGCCGGGATACAAACACGTATACTAGCAGATTTACAGAAATACCAAACAAATATTGAGGACACAAAAAGACAGAAATGGTTTAGAGACATGGAGGATTACAAAAAGGGCAACATCTACAAATATAACCCAGACAACCAGAGGAAACAACGGACAATAAAACAAGTACAGCAACAGAAACAGCGACCCAGAAGGAGACGTCGAGTAGGAGCTGAGATGACTTCTACATCATCTGATGACAACAACGAGATGCGTTTTTTAGACCACAGCCAAGGAATGAACCCCCAAAGGACAAACAACGGCGAAGGAGAGGGGGAAAGAAGCACCACAGAGGGAGAAAGAAATACCATATTTACCAGGTCAAGGAAACCTCCAATAGGCCTGAAGCAAGCCCCACAGATGGGACCATCCAGGGACACTCTGAACAAACAAAGAACACAGACAACTTAGTGGTAAATATTTCCTCTATTGAACTATTAGAAACTGAGATATCCCTTCTGAATAAGGGACTGTCATTTTGTCCACAGGAAAAAATGGACTGGTTTAAGTTAGAGGTTGACATGCAAGCCTTTTTTAGGAGGGTACGGCTCAAGGCCTATTTCTCTGAACAGACCGTTATTGAGCCAGCACCTACTAAATCAGGCTGTTTAAGATTTAAAGACTTTGATCTT
The DNA here is from genome assembly GCA_900303285.1 of Rhinella marina. Lineage (NCBI taxonomy): Eukaryota > Metazoa > Chordata > Amphibia > Anura > Bufonidae > Rhinella > Rhinella marina. The sequence goes on from ONZH01021464.1 coordinate 33,589, forward strand.
GTGATCAGAAGTAACTTTCAGCCGCCTTCTACGATGAATGCAGTTGAAACATACATTGCCATTGTTAAACAAAATATGCAAAAAATGAGAAAGGAAATATGTCCAAAAGTAAGATCAAATTTATCACATGATGAGAAAATGGCTCTCCACCAGCTCTGCAACAGACAAGATATTGTCATAAAACCCGCAGACAAGGGGGGAGCCATTGTAATCATGGACAAAGATAAATATGAAATGGAAATTTTGAGACAGTTGAATGATGTGGAAATATACAAACCTGTTGCACAGGATCCAAAATTTGAAACTATGAAGTTGATCAAAGTACTGGTGGATGATGCATATGCTAATGATGTCATTGATGGCAAATTACATGATTATCTCCTCAAAGATAACCCGGTAACACCAATCATATATACACTCCCAAAGATACACAAAGACAGGGATAATCCACCAGGACGACCCATCATAGCGGGTATTGACTCTATCTTTTCCCCGATAGCCACTTTCTTAGACAGGGTTCTTAAGGAATTTGTAAGCAAAGCAAGTTCCTATGTTAAGGACACTACAGATTTTTTAACAAAATTAAAAAATCTTGAATTTCAACAAGGAGACCTTCTAGTATCATTTGACGTCTGCAGTCTTTATACTAGTATAGATCACCAAAAAGGGTTACAGGCCATAAGACATACATTGTCTCAATCATCATATACAAATGCACAAAGGACCTTCTTCTTAGATCTACTGGAGATTATATTGACAAAAAATTATCTAATGTTCCAGAATAAATATTATATTCAAAACAGGGGGACCGCGATGGGATCAAACGTGGCACCGGTATATGCTAATTTGTATATGGCGAGGTTTGAGGAAGAATTTATATATCCATCCAGCCACTTTGGGAAAACAAGGGGCTGGATGAGATATATAGATGACGTGTTTCTGCTATGGTCTGGCACGGCAGAGGAATTGTTTGACTTTGGCGGATATCTCAATGGCATATATTCAGAGCTACAATTCACTGTAGTCTTTTCACACGAAAAACTTCAATTTTTGGATACCTTAGTGTATATACAGGAAGGCAAACTATATACAGACATATACAACAAGCCAACAGACAGGAACAACATTTTGACATTTGACAGTGCACATCCAAGAAGGATGGTTGAATCTCTACCCCATAGCCAATTACTAAGGGTTAAGAGAATCGTGACAGATGAGACAGTGGCTGACAGGAGACTAGAGGAAATGGGACAAAAATTTCTCCAGAGGGGATACCCAAAACCCCTCATAAAAAAACACCAAGACAGGATCAGAACCCCAGGATTAGGGACAGAGAGAATAAACACAAAAGAGAAAAGGAGAATCCCATTTGTCTCTAGCTATACCCACCTTAGTTATCAGATAGGAAGGGTAATTAATAAAAACTGGCAGATTTTGAAACAGGCACATCCACAAGTGGAAGAATTTAAAAATGCTCCACTTATGTCATATAGACGAACACATAATTTACGCGACAGACTGGTGCATGCAGATCATGTAAAGGATGTTAAGAGACCTGGAAAAATGGGCTGTTTCCCATGTTTAAACTGCTGCCATTGTAACAGCATCATGAAAGGCGATAGTTTTGTACACCCCATGACGGGCAAAAGGTACAAAATTAGAGAAAGATACACCTGTGACTCGACATTTGTCATTTATGTCCTACAATGCCCATGTGGCCTCCTATATGTGGGAGAAACCACGCAAGAGTTTAAAAAGAGGTTCACCCAACACAAATCAAAGATCAGGAACAAAAAAATAGATCTCCCAATCCCAGATCATTTTTGTAAAACAGGACATAACATCTCACAGCTGCGATTCAGAATTATTGACGGTGTTCCCAAATTGAAGAGAGGAGGCGACCGCGAAAAACTTTTGAAACAAAAGGAAGTAAAGTGGATTTTTGAATTAGACACGCTAGAACCAAGAGGTTTGAACAGGGACTTTCCATTTGGTGTGTGCCTATAGGATTCGATTCTGCGACATACATCAGTGTAGACATAGGTATTTTACTCTTCTTATATATATATATGTGTTCTTTGCATATGTATTTTAATGTAACTGAAGTGTTGCCCAACCAAAGGTTGAGATTTCGTTAATTTTTATTGTCTATTTTAATAATGTCACTAATGGTGTCACTTTCTTCTTCTTTTTTCCAGAAGACTGATACTTACTGGAACTGGGTCTGGGCACCAAGAATTACGTGTGACAGTAGCATCAAGAACCTCCCACAGCATTGTTAAATAATGAAGCTTTGGTGGACTGTTTATGTATGTTTGTTACTCATATAGGTCTCCTAACACAGTTATAACGCTATAGCCAACGTATGTTCTCCTATGTGTTAAATACATGTAGTTGAGACATTATGACTGTAGTGCTATTGGGACTCCCAATCTGCGATAGGGGCATATGCTAAAGAATGGCGTGTGCACCGCACGGATTGGGGTTCCATAAGACAAATCCCCTCTGCAGGAGTTGAATCACTGGGTTTGCCTCATGATTGAGGTACCCGATGATACCCAGCGGGAGGAATAAGCCTTGCTAAACTGTGGAAACCTTGAGGATTATAGCGGCTCCATAGCAGACACACGTCACTTATGGTGATGTGCGATCGTATGCTGCCGGTTGAATCACAGGCCCCCTTTTTATATCCGTGGGTTGTCCCTCTACTGGGGATCCCATGGATAAGAGGACTTGTTCTCTTTACATATTAAAACTGCCCACCAGTGCACTTAGAATTGGTATCTAGTATATAGTATCTAGGATACCAGGAAGGAATCACTGTGGCCATGTAACTATGTTTACCTGGTTGCTATGGCTACTGGCTCCGGATTGGTTAAGTTTTACATAGTGCCTTCCACTGGGGAGGGCTGATGTTTACTACGTCATACATTGGGAGTTTAACCTGTTTCCACACGGCCGCGCGCCTCCCGGCGGGTGCGCATGCGCACTACCCGGGACGAGACGCTGCACGTGGATGGAGTGATGCAACGGGTGTCCTCTCCGGGTTCCAGACGTACCGGCCTGCAATGGTAAGATGAGCACATTATGGACACACTTGATTGTATGATACACAGTTAAGAGGTGATTATGGAGTTATAGAAAGGAGGAGATTTGTAATGTATGTTTTTTATGTCAATTGTAATAAGACACACCCCATATGTTTGATGCACGCCCACTGTGTGGGGCTATATAAGATGATGATATATACTTGTTCATTAGCTTGATAAAGGCTCATAGAGCCGAAACGTCGCCACCTTGCTGATGTTTGCCACATGAATTGAAAATAAAGCACAAAGCTTGATTATAACTTTTGGAGTGCTGCGGAATCTATATTATGTGAACAAGTTGGCTATAGCAATGTACTTTGTTTTTGTAACTAAGAAGATCCAGTAAAGGTCCTGGTTTTCTGGACTGGGAGAGCTGGACTTTTTTCACAGCCTTAGTGTGTCTGTGCTCTCCACCTTCTTCCCAGGTGGGCTGAGATTGTCTCTCTTTAATGAATAATTGTGTGCTTACATTAATCACGTAGAACTCAGCTTAATTAAAATCTCACATTTTACCCAACCCCTGTCTACAACGGTGCGAACCCAGTCAGTCTGGATGGCGGCACTATTTTCTTGCAGTATTTTCTCATCTGAGGAGCGAAGTGGAAATCTGGCAGGAGGAGATAATTATTACTGTCACACCTGACAATATTGTTTCACTTCCTCGCAGTCAAATGACCCAAAGGATTTTACAAAAAAAAATCTATTTCTTGCTGAAGAGAATAGATGTAAAAAGAAGCAGACTAAAGTCTTCCACGATTACAATACCAACTATGCTTAATAGTAAAATAAAACAAGACATAGTGAAAGCTGTGCCTGACACGGCAGTTCATTCCCAGTCAACTGAATGGGACTGAACAAGAGAACAGACCTATGACTGATCCATGTGAGATCACAGGTCTAAGAAGAGGCCGCAGAACTTGCCCAAGAACGGCTGATTGGTGGAAGTGATGGAAGACGGACCTCCACCATTCTGATACTGACGCCCTTTCCGGGAATATTACACTTATGGTTTATGAATAGGACTGTCCTCTTAAAGGGTTGTATGACAGGCATGTTTCAGCTCTCCCTATCACAGATCAGGGGGCGTGTCTCAGCTCTTCCTATCACAGCTCAGGGGGCGTGTCTCAGCTCTCCCTATCACAGCTCAGTAGGCGTGTCTCAGCTCTCCCTATCACAGCTCAGGAGGCGTGTCTCAGCTCTTCCTATCACAGCTCAGGGGGCGTGTCTCAGCTCTCCCTATCACAGCTCAGGAGGTGTGTCTCAACTCTTCCTATCACAGCTCAGGGGATGTGTCTCAGCTCAGGAGGCAGATGAAGGATGAAACTGAGCATGTGCGGCCTTCTTAGTGAACAGGTCAAAGAAATAAGAAATTAAGTGGTCCTATACAGATACATTTTACTGAATAACTCAGTAGCTATACTAAATATTTAATTACATGCAATTACAAAAGTGGTTTGAAAACTGTAAAATATTTTTTGTGGGACAACCCCTTTAACCCCTGAACAGAACGGGCGTCATGGCCGCGGGTGAACTGCTGATTTATACAGCAGACATCCGCAGCTCATGTCCGCGACCGGCAGTAATGCCAATCGTGGACATTTAACGCTTCGGATGTCAATCCTGACCATGGCATCCGAGGGCTTAAAACACCGGAAGCGCGCACCTCTTGTGGCGATCGGGGGAACCGGAGTGTGTATGCAGCAGCCCCTGTCATGTCAATGACAGGAGGCTGCTGCATAGACTTTCCTATGGAGCAGTTCTGTGTAATAGGGCTCCATAAGAAAGCTTTAAAATCATCATAGACTCCAATGCTAATGTATTAGAGTCTATGATATACGCAATCAGATGATTGCTTGTAATAGTTCTATAAAAAAGGAACTATAAAAAAGTGTAAAAAATTAAATAAATAAAGTTTACAAAAAAAATTAAAAAAACATAAAAGTTCAAATCACCCCCCTTTTCCCAAAATAAAAATAAAAGTAGTAAAAAAATTTTTAAAATGCCCATCATGGGTATCGCCGCGTGTGAAAATGCCCATACTATAAAAATATAAAAATTTATTTCCAGTACGGAAAACAGCGAAACGGAAAAAAGCGTTTCACTATTTTTTGTCGCTTTTTTTTTCTAAGAAAAATTAAATAAAAAGCGATCAAAAATTCATAGACACCCCAGAATGGTATCAAGGAAAAGTTCAGATTGCCCTGCAAAACATGAGCCCCCATACAGTTCCGTACACATAAATACCAAAAAGTTATAGGGCTTATATGCCCAAAAAAAAAATTCCAACTTTATAATTATTTTATCACTATCAAAACGCAAGAAAAACTATACATATTAGGTATTGCTGGATTCGTACGGACCTGTAGAATGAAAGTAACTGGTCAGTTTTAATGAACATCGAACGCTGTAAATAAAAAAACCGTAAAACTGTAGCGAAATTGCGTTTTTTTGTGCAATTTCACCTGATTTGGAATTTTTTTCCCGCTTCCCACTACACCATATGCAATATTAAATGGTGGCATTGGAAAGTACAACTTGTCCCGCAAAAAAACAAGCCCTCATACAGCTATGTGAAGAGAAAAATAAAAAAGTTATGGCTGTATGAAGGCAGGGAGCGCAAAATGAAAACGGAAAAAAAACCAAACCCCCGGGGCTGAAAGGGTTAAGCGCACAGGAAAAGGTGCGCTTTTGAGGGGGGGGGGAGTCTATTAAAAATTCACAAAAAATTATTAGAGCATTTAGGACATTTTACCAAAAACTTAATCAAAAGTTCAGTTACTCTTGAACCGTTTGGAAAATAGCCATTTTTCCGTGACATATTGACACAAAATGATTTAATTTTTGAATGAAAAATCCTATTTTTTACTCTAATAGCTCATACATTTATATATATGCTGTACTAATGTGTTATGAAATGCATATTTCCATATGTCTACTTTATTTTTCTGGTAATCTATTTTTTTAAATGACATTGTTAAATCTATAATATAGTTTAAAACATTTAGAAAATTTTGAAAGTTTTGAAAATTTTTGAAGATCGGCATTACTTCATGCACCAAGCAAGGTTTGCAGAGGCTCTGAGGTGCCAGAACATGGGGAACATCCCACAAATAATCCTATTTAAGAAAAATACATAGGGTAGGTGACCTGTGGGTCTACTGAAAATTTTGAGCTCACAATTTTTTATTTTTTATTTTTTTGCAAGATTTAAGACAAACTAGGTGTGAAAATCGAATTTTCTTTTCAAATGCATGATGTAGGACATATTTTTCATACACAGTACATGAAACAGAGGAGATGCTCCCCTGATCTTACAGTCATGTTTCTCCTGTGTCCAGAAATACCCCTACCGAGGTCCTAATCTGCCGCTCAAGCACATAGTATAGTCCCATAGAAAAGGAGCACAGTTTGGTATTTAGGGTGCAATGTTAGCTGAATATAGGCCTCATTCCACATCCATAGAAGATCTGAGTTGGCAAAATGATGTAACATCCCCTGAAATGATCTCATATTGAAAACTACACCTTTACAGGATTCATCTAGTGTAACAGTAAGATTTTTTTAGTTTGCGAAGTGACTGAAGGAAACCTGGAAATCCCACACTGGGGGGAGAGGGGAAGGGCAGGTCCCACTACCAACCAACCTACCATTCCATAAAATACAGGCCCCAAGAAAGACACTTAGCAAAAGCCTCTGCTGAGGCAAAACATCCCTCACCCATGTTTGCAGCCAGGGTGACACAGACATTGCCTCCGATACTATTCCAGCTGCAAACAAAAATAACAGTCCACACTAGAATTGTTAGTTTCATGGTTTTTACAGTTATTCCAATGTGTGTTGTGAAGTGATACCATCTACATACTCATCTAGGGGTGTAATGAGAATTTTTAGTTTTATGTGAGGATTTTTTCTGTCAATTGATGTGGGAAATGTGGTTATGGGAAAAAGGTGGAATAAAAACTAAATCTAAATACTGAAAAGGCGAGACATTTTCACTGGTAATTTGACAAAATGACTGATAGGCATTTAATGAATATCTACAGAGGTGTGCACAGAGGAAGGAAGAGAACCATCTTGCTAGCGCCAACTTGTGGAATTGGCTCCCCATGAGTCAAAATACGACTTTTTAACAAGCCTTGGGTCATGACAAAGGAACACTCAAGGCAGGCTTGGAGCCTACACCAGGTCCCATCCAGTCCATACACACAACAGCACCCGGCAATTGCATTTGCGGGATGCTGATGGGAGACAGATGGTATCTGCTCCCTCTGTCACCGCTTACATGTGGCAGGTGCCTATTGCCTGCAGCATATGAGGGGTTAAGCACGTATGTGAGAAGCAAGCCCCCTACTCTCCGCTGCCTAATGCCCCTGTAAAAAGGCATATGGATGGTCACTAGAGATGAGCGAACGTGCTCGTAACAAGCACTGTAGTGCTCGGATCCCCTGCGCTCGCATGGGCGCAGCCGTCCGGATCCGTCCTCCTCACCCGACTGCAAGTCAGTGGGGACGGATCCGTTTGGTTATGACACACTCGTGTGTCATACCAAACGGATCCGTCCCCATTGACTTACAGTCAGGTGAGGACGGATCCGGATGCCTGCGGCCATGCGAGCGCAGGGGATCCGAGCTCTACAGTGCTTGTTACGAGCACGTTCTCTCAACTCTAGTGGTCACTAATTGGTTAAATACCTAAAGTTAATGCTCATCTCATAAGGACAGAGCCTTTGTAATAATTTCAGTATGATTAGAAGTATTTGTGCAACAAACGTAACATACTAACATAGTTTATAAGGCCGAAAAAAGCCCTCTGTCCATCCAGTTCTTCCTGTTTTCCTGCAAGTTGATCCAGAGGAAGGCAAAAAAAAAAACCTCTGTGAGGTAGAAGCCAATTTTCCTCACTTTAGGGAAAAAAATTCCTTCCCGACTCCAATCAGGCATAAGAATAACTCCCTGGATCAACGACCCCTCTCTAGTAACTATAACCTGTAATATTATTACCTCCAGAAATACATCCAGGCCCCTCCTGATCTCTTATAGTGAACTTACCATCACCACCTCCTCAGGCAGAGAGTTCCATAGTCTCACTGCTCTTACCGTAAAGAATCCTCTTCTATGTTTGTGTACAAACCTTCTTTCCTCCAGGCGCAGGGGATGTCCCCTTTTGTGCAAAATGTATATCTGTTGCAAAAATAATTGATACATTACCCCCAGAGTTTACTCCATCTATAGGATTAGTAAATCTGCCCACTGTCCTTTTAATTTCCTATAAAAGTGGATTGCGCGGCCTATTCTACTCGGTATTTAACACGACAAATATGATATCCAATTTCATGTCTAATAAGATCACAGGAATAAATGGGAAATACAAATAGAAAATCATTTAAATTGCAGATAATGGGCATTGACCGCCTGTCAGTCAATACTGATCCCAGTAAGATGGATAATTATGAGGAAACAGATACTAATGACAATGTAATGAAGGGACGCATCAGGCGCACGTCGTGTGCCATATCTTTCTATAGCTCTTATAGCAAATAACAGGGCTGTGGTAATGACAGGAGGGTATATTAACCCCTTCCCGACACAGCTGGTTTCCCTTTTTACTCCCTGCCCTCCAAAAGCCATCATTTTATTTCTCTGTTCATGTTGTTTACGGCACAACTCGTACTTCCTAATGGTCCTGTTTACTATGTGTCGGGAGACACCAGTCACTCCTGAGCTGGTGCCACATTTAAATTCTCTACTTCCACCGCACATGTACAGCGGATGTCGGGAAGGGGTTAAATCCATTTTATCCGCCCATTGTTTTCAATGGGGAAAATTACGACCACAATAAAACCTGCAAAAATACAAGTGTACAAATAGAAATACGCTACTTTTGTGGCGTATATCTGACGCCGATTCTGAAGCACGCTGTGTTGCGGCAGAATCTCCGCCAGAAAGCTGGGGTGGATAATTATTATTATTTATGTAGGCCTGCGCCTCTGCATAACGGATCCATCGTCGGCACAGGGGATTATTAAGATTATTTTTCCCTGAAATGGTTAAAAAAAATAAAATAAAAAAATCATCTTTACTTCATCCATTTGCTTGTGACAGACCAGTCGCCAGCTTCTTGAAATTTCGTGCCAGATCTTCAATCGAGAGGGTGGCCGCCGGCCCGTCTCATGGGCAAATGGATGAGGTCGGTATGATTTTATTAATTTTACATTTTTTTTCTAATACCAGATTATTGCTATTAGATTAGATGCCGCGATCATGTACAATCACGGTGTCTGAGGGGTACAGTGAGGGGGAGCGGCGCAATCACTACTTACAAAGAAATGCGCTTTGTGATGGAGTCATTTGTACAGTAATGGAGCTCATTTTTTTGTAAAATGATGCCCGCTCCCCGAATGCCATAGCTGCCCGATGCCTGCTGTTTTAAACCAGCACCTGGGAGGTTAAAGACCAGAGGCGTGCGCTCCCCAACCTACCAGAAAATAAAGAATCTCAATGAAACATTTCGCACGCCGGAAATTCCTCATCCGTGCGGTCTGGGGAGAAATGAATGAAATGATAGAATCCAGGAGAATATAAAGGACGGGGATTATATATCTCGCTCTCCTTAGAAAATACAAAATCATTAACTTGTTCACGCGGAAAGATGAGTCAAAGAAGACTACGTCAATGGGGCGTAGAGGAAGGAGATTATCTAGACAAATGGGTCCAAATGAAGTCTAACCGTGTTTTACAATCCAACGCCCTCAAGTTGTGCCGGAATGTATATCAGTCTTCAATTATAATCCCGACTATCACTTCTGCTGCTTTTAGACCAAAAACACATCCCTGATGAAACGTGGCTCTTATATCTATAAGATTAGTTACATTTCCAAAGTCCGAAGAAATAACTCTGGTATGGGGGCGAGTTCCCAGCCAGTCCTTACAGCCCATCTATTCAAAATGTTTAATTTCATTTTTTTTTTTTTTCATTTTTAATTTCATTTTTAAAAAACATATTTATTTTTCATCAGATTTACTAATAGTGTCATACTTTACGCTGTCTAAGAATACGAATCACAGTCTTAGGGTTTATGCACACGAGCGTATTTTCTTTCCCTGTCCATTCAGTTTTTTGGGGGGGTTTTTTGTGGACTGTATGCGGAACCATTCATTTCAATGGGTCCGCAAAAAAAAAAAAACTGAAGTTACTCAGTGTGCATTCTGTTTCCGTGTATATGTCCGTATGTCCATTCCGCAATACATTGAACATGTCCTATTGTCCTATCCGCATCACAAGGATAGTACTATTCTATTAGGGGCCAGCTGTTCTGTTCCGTAAAATACTGAATGTACATGGACGTCATCCGTATTTTTTTGCAGATCCGTTTTTTGCAGACCGCAAAATGCATACGGTCGTGTGTATGAGGCCTTAGGCCTCATTTACATAGTCAGTGTTTGGTCAGTGATTTCCATCAGTGATTTTGAGCCAAAACCAGGTGCAGATCTTTCCCTTATACCTTATGTCTGTGCAGGCTCCAGTCCTGGTTTTGGCTCAGAATCACTGATGGAAATCACTGACCAAACACTGACGTGTGAATAAGGGCTCATGCACACGAACGTATTTTCTTTCCGCGTCCGTTCCATTTTTTTTGCGGACCGTATGCGGAACCATTCACTTCAATGGGTCCGCAAAAAAAAACGGAAGGTACTCCGTGTGCATTCCGATTCCGTATGTCCGTATTTCCGTTCCGCAAAAAAGTAGAACATGTCCTATTATTGTCCGCATTACGGACAAGGATAGGACTGTTCTATTAGGGGCCGGCTGTTCCGTTCCGCAAAATACGGAATGCACACGGACATCATCCGTATTTTTTGTGAATCCGTTTTTGCGGACCGCAAAATACATACGGTCGTGTGCATGAGGCCTAAGGCATTAGGCCTCTTTCACACGAGCAACATTTCCGTCCGGGTTCAATGTGTGAAGTGAACGCATAGCACCAGCACTGAATCCTGACCCATTCATTTCAATGGGTCTGTGTACATGAGCGGCGTTTTTTACGCATCATTTCTGCGTTCAGGAAAAATCGCAGCACGTTCTATATTGTGCATTTTGCACACAGCTCTGATTCCATTGAAGAAAATGGGGCTTCAGTGAAAAACTGAAGGCATCTGGATGCAATGGATTTTTCACTGATGGTTGCTAGATGTAGTTTGTAATTCTTCCGTTTGTTTTTTTTCACATGCGCGAAAAAACGTATTCAAAACTGATTGCACCCTTGTAGATAATAAAAAACGAAACACTAAACGCAATCGCAGACAAGACTGACTGAACTTACATGCAAAACCATCAGTTTTTCACTGAACAGATCCGGACACAATCCGTATCGCTCATATGAAAGAGGCCTTAAAGGGGTATTCCCTTCTTAGACAATGGGGGGTTATCGCTAGGATATGCCCCCATTGTCTTATAGGTGCAGGTCCCACCGTTGGGGTGCGAGTTCCACGCCCAAAGTAAAGGAGGGCGCACTGCGCATGCGCAGCCGCCCTCCATTCATTTCTATGGGGTCGCCGAAAAATGGCCGAGCACTGGCTCGGCTGTTTCCATCGGCTACATAGAAATGAATGGGAGCGGTGGCCGCGCATGCGCAGTGCGATCCCATTCATTTCTATGGGAGCAGCGGGGGAGCTGCACCTGGTGGTGGCTGGACCCCGGGAAACCTGGGGTCCTCCAGGCGCAGCACTCCCCCCTCCAATCTCGATATAGGTGCGGGTCCCAGCGGTGGGACCTGCACCTATAAGACAAAGGGGGCATATCCTAGCGTCTAAGATGAGAATACCCCTTTAACAGTAGAGAAATTTACTATTCTCTCGCATGGACCTTTTTAAATTTTGAGTGTCGTAAATCCTGCATCAGATTTATACTAGAATTTTGTCCATGTGCCAAAAATTGTGTCAGTGTAATATAAGTTGGCGTAGTTCTACTTAAGAAAATAAGAAAAATTTTAGGGCATTTTTGGTGCCCAGGGCCGTGTTTAGGTCACGCCCCCTTTTTTTTTTAACAAGGTCACGCTCTCTTTCTAGAAAAGTGTATAAAACAGTTAGTAAATTTGATGCAAAGCATGCATTTTCATTAGTAAATTTGCCCCACAGCTTTTTAGTTTTTCCATCACCATATTCTGATGTGCCGTTTCTCAATAGACTTAGAGGGGTTTTCCATGATGAAATCTGTCAGGGTACCCCAAACACTGCATATTTTTTCCCCTAAGGCCCCATTCAGACCGTGTTTCACTGTACGGCGGCAGCCTCAGGAAGCACACGGCGTCATAGCAACCAATGATGCCGTGTGCTCCCGTCCTCTGGGGCCCGTATACAGCCGTGAAACACGGTCGTCTGAATGGGGCCTTATACCTGTTTTTCATGTCTGCACTTTAGTTCCCCCTTTCTCGGCATCCTAGTTACGATGAATCCCTCTACGTTATGTGATTGATTGCTGCATGCTAACACTGTGACCAGCAGGATGCTATGGTATGCAATCTGGTATACTGAGTTATTGTATTTCATATGAATCCCTAAAAAACAACAACTCTGTATGCCTTCAAACAAAAAGATGAGACACATGGAGAAAAAAAGGGTCCATTCAGTATAGGGTGCTATATTTTTGTTTTCTACTAGGTCTGCATGCAGGAGGCCATAGCGCACACCTACACTTTCAGAATAAGCTGGTGTGTGTATAACGTGGGATAATACTATATGTGACCGTTATCAACAGTGTTGAGCGAATTGAAGCATCCGAAGCGGAATTCGGTCCGAAGTTTAGGAAAACTCTGATTCCCAACGAGTCTGGATTTCCTCGCGCTGTGTGGTAACGAATGAGTTTTTCCTAAAATGGCAGCTGCACGGGTTACAAAGTGAAAGTAAGACGCCCAGGAACGCGATATGACCCATAATGCCATGCAGCCACCCAATCGGCAAATAGCCATCCCCTGTGATGTCACAGCCCTATAAAACCCTCATCCTGTGCGGTCTCGACCATTGTCTTGGGAGTTGACCATAGGGAGAGACGTGGCAAGCGTTCATGCCCTAGGGACAGTATTGCTGCAATAATCCAGCGGCCATGTTTGATCCATCCACATGTTCGGCCATCTGGTCTTAACCCCAATCATTTTAAAATCAAAATACCACTAGGTTCATAGTAGGGAGGGATCCCGGACCTTATGGCGGGATCCACATGGGATTATGGTCATCCCTATTTTGGATCTCTTAATTTTATTGCTTTGGCGGAAGGTTTTCCCGCCTCAATGCTGTGTACCATCTGTGGTGCCATCACACAGGAGGACATGGGCTGCTTACACGCTCCGGGTCCCCCGATCCATGCTGGGGGAAGCCAGAGTACAAGCGGATGACCAGGGTTAAAAGTCTGCGACCATCATTGCCACCGGTCGCGGACTTTAGTGCCAGGTGTCTGCTATTTAAAACAGCAGACTCTCGGCGGCCATGGCACCCGCTGCATGTACCACCTGGTGCCATTTTTAAATGCCTGGCTCCTGACGTTAATTTACTGTCAGCGGTCAGGAAAGGGTTAACTTCCAAGCCCTCACACTCGGATCGAGCCACCAAGTGGGAAGAATATGATTAGGCAGAGTGGTCTGGGTGTACCTGATTTATAGCGATTCGTAACAAATGAATTCGGAACAAATTGAATTTCTTGGCAAACTTCGGCGAATTGGCCGAATCAAAAGCTTCAAAACTTCGCTCATCTCTAATTCTAAGACATGTTTCTTGCATCTTCTAGTAGTTTTCGCCTCTGCAGGCTGCATCTACAATTTACAGTTGTCTCAGAACTGGTGGGAGGAGACAAGCTGTAATGATGTCTCCCATAGACTACAAGTAGAGATAGGAGATTCTGCTTCCTAACTCTCATTCTCTCAGAATTATTCAGAAGCATCATACAGGTCATTATAGAGAATACAATACCACGGATGCCGCCCGGCATGTGTTCCACAATTTGTGGAACACACGGCCGGGCGCCCCGTTCAAAATGCCTATTCTTGTCCACTGTTGCTAAGGGTGACATATAACATGTCCTATTATCTACTGAGTCATGCCCCCCCACCCCCCCTTCCCCTTTATAGACTTCTATGAAATAATGTAATCTGATCCTTCAGCGAGCGGACAGCCTGTCTTGGTTTCACTGGAGATAACTGCAGAACAAGGCGCTTTACTCTGCTAAGATACATTATAAAGTTTCTTATATTCGTATGTACTATTGTAAAAAGTTAGGATAGTTTCATACTAGTGATCCGGCAGGTAGTTCCGATCTGCCTGCTGAATATCTTTGCATTCCAGTATTTTGTAAGTCTCCGTGCGGACCCACGCAGCAGTAGCCGATTTTCGGCATGGTTGCCAGAATGCAGTCGGTCCCCATTATAGTTAAAGGGGTTTTCTGGAATTGTACTACTGATGACCTATCCTCAGGATTAGGTCATCAGTATCTGATCGGTGGGGGTCTGACACCCGGGACCCCCACTGATCAGCTGTTTGAGAAGGTACCGATGCTTCGGTGAGCGCCGAGGCCTTCTCTCAGCTCACAAAGCACAGCGCCGTACATTGTATAGTGGTTGTGCTTGGTATTACGCTCAGCCCCATTCACTTGAATGGGGCTGAGCCACTCTTAGGCCACATGACCGATGAACGTGACGGCACTGGCCTAGGAAAAGCTAAGAGAAGGCCGCGGCGCTCACAGGAGCGACGGTGCCTTCTCAAACAGCTGATCGGCGGGGGTTCCAGGTGTCGGACCCCCACCGATCAGATACTGAGGAAAGTTCATCAGTAGTATCCCTTTAATGGGCCCGAATGGCGACTTACAAACTTCCGGCAATGCTACAATGCAAAGGGACTCGGCAGAATGTTCTCTGTTGGAACTTCCTGCGGGATCACTAGTGTGAAACTAGCCTCAGTGACAATTTAAAGAAATGTATAATGTATCAGAAAACAACATATTACTTCCAAATTTTATTTACCTAAATTGCCTGTCTTCATAAATACCCACCTTTATTCTTTGAGCTTTTTTTGGAGCCCGCATTTGCACAACGAATAAAAGCCTTTTTTGCAGAACGGGACAATCAATTTTCACAAGACAGGTATCATTTTAATCAGCAGGATCGACCCTACCAGGCAGTATGTATGGTTTAATAGGGTTGACAGGTGCTCTTTAAAGGGATTTTCCTTGGGACATGTCATCAACATCCGTTTCTCAGCACCTCGCCCCTGATCAGGAATTCCTCTAAAGGGTCTCGTCACCCAATGGCAAAGGCCAGGGAATTATCGAAGGCTGGACCGCCTTACCGTGGGCTTCACAGCAGCCACATTGTCTGCATACCATTATACAAGGGTCTTCAGTATATAGTGAAAGTCCTGAATCACAGATGGCACTGTCCGAAACTGTAGCCCGCGTGTTTAAACTGTATTTAAATGATTCTATATTCTATAGTAGAACTTTTATCGCTTCGCCAAGGGAAAAAAAAAAAGGTGCTTTTAGCGTAACAGATTTTTCGGTGCCTCTTCTCATCTCGGTTACCAGACAATGCAATTACTCTAATTGAGGGAACCAATTTCAGGCTTCAGAGATTCTGGAAAAAAAGAGAAAAGGTGTATGGGATATCTAAAGACTTCTCTGGCAAATACGATATTATGAATCTATGTAATATGCCATTTTCAAAAACACACAGCTGATCTATAAAAATGTAATGTGACTCACAGCTTCGCAAAACAATGTAATACGCTCTATTCATTTGCGCAGTGTTAGTAGTAAAGGTCAGGTCGCAAAGTGCACGAAAGAAATGGATTTTCTTTGGCGTACAAAAAAGTAACATTACCTTTTCTAATCCAAGCCTACAGAACAGATCTAGAATTCAAAGTGGGTCCCGAAGATGGGGTGGGGGGTTATAGAGAGCTGAACCAGAAAGCTGGACATCTAATAGAACATGGCTTTGTTCCGTGAGCTATGGCGTCAATCGCCCCTTGTCACAGAAGTACGCCATGAAAGGTTAGCTTTGGAAGGTCAAAGGTCATTATTTACCGGCACGCCCATGAAAGCCAATAAGCAGAGTGACTCGTCCAATGGAAAGTGGAATCAGACCAGAAGACCACCAGAGAACTAATGTACCAATCGGCAAGGAATGATCCCATTGATGACGTCATCAAGTAAATGCAGGCTGAGCTGCTGCAACCTGGCACGGGCACTACACTCCGGTCAAAGTGGTAGTTCTGGCGCTGGAGGCTGCAGAGTCCAGGTGGGGGTGCTGGGTGTTGAACACCAATCCTATACTGAACCATACCGAGGATAGGTCATCAATATTAGGAGCTTGGAAAATCCCTTTAAAGGGGTTTTCCGGTATTTTATTACTGATGACCTATCCTCAGGACAGGTCATCAGTATCTGATCGGTGGGGTCCGACACCCAGGACCCCCGCCGATCAGCTGTTTGAGAAGGCACCGGCACTCCTGTGAGCGCTGAGGCCTTCTCTTAGCTTTTCCTAAGCCAGTGACATCACATTCATTGGTCACGTGGCCTAGGAGCGGCTCAGAGCGATACCAAGCATGGCCACTATACAATGTACTGCGCTGTGCTTGGTAAGCTGTAAGAAGGTATCAGCGCTCACAGGTGACTTCTCAAACAGCTGAACGGCGGTGGTCCTGGGTGTCGGACCCCCACCAATCCTGAGGATAGGTCATCAGTAGTAAAATCTTGGAAATGTTGGAGATACAACAACTTCAGCTTAGTCTATTGTTTGAGTGACTTCTGCTCGATGGACTGCAGTTTATTGCAGGGCTGTGGAGTCGACTCCAACAATATATAATAAATTGGTACATTTAGTTCAGTGCAGTATGTGCTGAATATATTTGCATAAGAATTTGGGAAAATGCTGAAATGTCCTATAAATGTCTGTTCTATTCCTGATCTAAGGATCTAGGCTTTTAGTTGAGATGAATGTGTGCTGCCCGTTATATAGATGCTCAGAAGTGAAACTCCTCCGCTACAGATCAGAGGAAAAAGGCACTGGGAAGGAATGGCTACACATCTCAGATCTGCTAGAGAAAACAGGATTAAAGAGGTTTTCTCACGAGTTACAAAAATTAGCTTTCAACATAAAGGGACAGTTAAAAGAAGACAATTTCTAAATAAAGTGGTCAGTAGATTTTACTTTAGTCATGAACTATAGACAGTTCAACAGGTATCTCACTGTACACAGGTTTCTATGGTAACCTGCAGACCAGAAAGACTGTTATCTGATTGGATGAGAGCAGTGAAGAATGATGGGACTGAGCTCTGAGGGATAACCTCCAGTAAGCAAAAGATACAAGTGTTGTGAGGACTGAGAAGGATGGCTTTACCTGTAATTGTGTTAGAGATCACAATCTCCTGCTCTGTCAGAGTAAGTTAATATACCCTAATAACTGCTGGAGACCCACCCACAGCCTAAGGAGACAGGTTGAGTGTAAACTGCCTGTCAGCCAGTGAATCAACCTGCTGAGAAAACCCCTTTAAGACAAGTACATCTTAGTATATCTAAACTTTCAATAAACTGTGCATAAATTAGTTGTCCAGTGCATGTTCTCTCTGTATGCTTTATGTTTTAGTTTGCTCTGGAGAAATGAAAGGGAGCTCTGATTGGTTGCTATGGGCAACAAAGAAAGTCTTAGACCTAGACAGTTTTTATATGTCAGGCCCTTAGTGAGCTGTACCCAGAGAAAAGCCTGATACTGAAAGTTCAGAGTAAAGATATCTAGTAAAACATATATTACAAACATTTTTTTGTCATGACTTATCAGTACTATTGATTTATGCAAAATTTGTTTAAAGTTATCACTTAAACATGCGCCATGTATGAGGGAGTCGGAGTCGGATTGGGAGTCGGGAGTCGGAGTTAGGGGAAACTGAGGAGTCGGAGTCAGGGCTTTGGCTTACCGACTCCACAGCCCTGGTTTATTGTTGTGACACTAGATGTCGCTGTTACTAATGCTAACTTGTAGTCTCTGCATTTCTATGATGTATTTCCTGTGCATTGAAGTGAACTCACTGATTTCTTTTTCCTGTCTGTGCCAATCACCATGTAAGTTGACCTTCAGTTATTGCATGCATGTTCCAATAAACCCAGTTCCTGTTACTCCACAATGTCTGATCTAAACTGACTCTGCTGCACCCAGCAACCATACTGTGCAACAGGAAAACCCCTTTTAGCAGTCAAAAATTGTTAATGATGTAGGTGGCAGCTGCAATTCTCAGCATGTGTGAGGGTCAGCTTACTTGCATGTCTAACCCTGCACAAGCGCTAACATGAACAGGAGATCTTTACTGAGAGGTCTGGTAAGGAAGATTATGCATCATCTTTCTATTGGGCACATAAAGGAGCAGGATGTATGGCTTACAGGTCATGTAACAGGCACTTCATTTAAGTGGCATTTGGTTGACTAATGCAACATGCTTGGGTCACATACATCCAGCAGCTTGGGACACAAGTCGGAGCCTCTAAAAGTTTTAGAAACTTTTTTAAGAAAAAAAAAACAAAACATAGTGCAACTTTTTAACTGAAGGTAACCAGTAGCCTAAGTTTTAGATTCCAATCTTCATTTTGTCACCCTTCTACGCAGTTTGCAACCAGTTTCTAGTTTTATACCAAGCTGAAGAGAGTATGTCCCTCCCAGTAATACATGCTTGATATTTGGTCTGTGAATCCAGGATGCTGATATCTTCACTAGCACTCATGAACTAGCATAACTCCCTTGCAGTGCTGCTTTATCCTTCTAATACAGCTCCTGTGTGATCTCTCCTGGAATCAACACAAACACTGATACTGCCTGTGTATGTGATCTCTATCCCTACAGATGCTGCAATGGCTCTCTCGTCTGTCTACACTGATGCACCCTGTGCAATCCCTCTGTCTGCACATTCTGCATTGGTTCTTTCTTTTCACTGTGCCCTGATGCTACCTGAGTGATCTCTCACCTGCAGACTCCGCACCAGTTCTTTCCTCCCACTCTACACTGATGCTACCCATGTGATCTGTCCCCCTCCTCCTGCAGACTCTGCATCAGTTCTTACTTCGCGTGTCATCTCTCCCCCTGCCATGCAGACTCTGCATCAGTTCCTTCCTCCCACTCTACACTGATGATACCCATGTGATCTCTCCCCCTCCTCCTGCAGACTCTGCATCAGTTCCTTCCTCCCACTCTACACTGATGCTACCCATGTGATCTTATTGTGTTTTATTTACTAGAAAAATATGAAAATATGGAAAAATGATGCAAAAACACACAATTATAACACAACAAAAACAACATGGCATTACCCTACGATTCAAGCTTTATTGGGCAACATTGATTATGTTTGTAGACATCTTCCATTACTATCTATTGCGCACTACTTCAATCTGCGGTTCTTTAACCCCTGCAAAACTACAACTCCCATCAACTGTCAGAACATGCTGAAAGCTTGGAGACCAATGATTTGTAGGGTGGAGTTTGGTATTAGAAATGAGATTTAATGTTACTAAAAGATCACAAAATCGTGCAATGTGGCCCTTATGGTAGACATACATTTTTTCTTGTTGGACAGTGGGTTAATTTGTGTTCACGTGAGTTGAACTGCTGATGATGAGGTTGGGGATATTGCTTAGGATGCTTCATATGCCTTGTGGTGGTTTCCTCACATTAGCCTCACCTCAACTGTTCACTGAAGGTAATATAGCATCTCTTTTAATTAGCTGCCCGTATAGCCGAAAGTTATTACAACATGAAAGGAGTCAGTCTTTTCATCTTCTCCTTCCCTCTTATATCCTACTTAAAATGAACTTTTCAGCGCAATGGAAATCTAATAAAACGTACAGCAAAACCCAATGGAAAATTTCATTAACAACTGTCCTGTGTCAATAATTCTATTAGTTTTGCACTACATTTATGACATGATATAAATTAAATCTTGAATGTAATTCATTTTTTTCTTAAGATCTCTGGATTTTACTGTAAAATCAAAGCGCATCCATTCACTCGTTACAGCCACGGCTTGTGAAATTGTTCTTTACAAACCAGCAAACTCTGTGTTAGTAATGTTGCAGTGCTGAAATTTTACTATATAGTAACCAGGCCCATCTACGTATGGAACCCATTATACAGTTTATATTGTAATGCATTTGTAGGAGGGTTGACTAAAACCAATCGTTCCAAAATATTTGGATCTGTTATGAGCAACAAGGATCTCTTGCCCGTTTTTCATTAACTTTGTGAATCAGGTTCTTGCTTATCGTGTTTGCCTTTTGACTGTTATGCTCTTAGATTCCTTTAGTTTCTGTGCCTCTTTGCCAGGTATAACGATAACTCTGTGCAGTTTGTTCCCAGAGTCTTGAATCCTTTGGCTTTGTTTGAGAGTATCTTGTAATTTGTGGTTCCATGGTCTTTTGTAGTCTGTATTGTAGTCATGTTTGATCTTTGGGTTTTGATTTTCTGTCTGTCTTGTTGGCAGGGACGGACTGGGAACTTAAGGTGGCCCTGGAAAAAATACTAAAAGTGGCCCCATTTTGTAGTTGGGTCTAAATTGATGGAAGGCGGGGCCAGCAATACCATATTGTGGCACATTATACCGCCCCAACAGAGCCAAATAACACAGTCCAGCACAAAATACATCCCCAAAAACTTCCACTTGCTGGCAATTAGGAGGGCCCAGACGGCCCCCTGGGCATTGGCCCACCGGGAAATTTCCCTGTAAGGTCTATGGCCAATCCGCCCCTGCTTGTTGGACTGAGCAGACCCGGATCAGTTTCTACTAGGCTTTAATCCTCTTACCTACATTCATCGCTCTCCACCTGTATACCATTGCCGTACTTCATTTCCCTCATCTATTGCTATCTTCTTCCAGCTTGCTGCCATCTATCTGCGAGTTCATTATTCTGCATTTGCTGTCCGACACCTGCTTCATAAATCTTTTGTAACAGGAAGCCGGTGGCGCGCTCCCTCTCTGCAGCTCCGCCGGCATCCCTGTGAGGATGCGGAAAGAGGAGCTGGCTTCATGCGCGGCCGGCATCCTCGTCTCCATGATTACCGGGGGTGGAGAGGAGCCTGTGGCGCGCGTTCTCTTCAGGGCGGCCGGCGGCCTCGTCCCCTTGACAACGAGCAGGGGCTGAACGCCGACCTGGATGAGTTGGTGCTCAGTATCAATACTATGCACGTCGTGGGTCACGTGACGCTGGCCACGTCACGTGACCCCTCTGTATGCCCTATTTAAACAGGCAGCCTGCTGGCCTCAGCTTGCCTGTGATTGGTTTTCCTTTTGGAGATTCCCAAACTAGCTCTTGTTTTGACGCATATTACCTGGATTTGACATCGGCTTGTGTACCTCGACCCTGACCTTGCTCGACCCTTTTTGACTTACGCTACCTCTTGGCTTTTGACTTTTGGCTTCCCCTGGTTCTGGTTTGTATCTCTGATTTGGATTTGATTGCCCTCTCAGATTTTGACTCCGGCTTGGTAACGTTACACTTCTGTGTTCTGTCTTTTGTTTGTTATTTGTCTCCCATTGTTCCCTTCCCTTTAAGGCCCTGCACTTAAGCTAAGTTAGGGATCGCCGTCCAGTTGTAGACCGCTACTTAGGGCGGGTCGTGAAATCAGGCAGGGACAGTGGTGTGGGTGGACTCTCAGGATTCACTTGCTCCCCATCGTGACATCTTTTCTTGCGACTTAATTCTGCTCAAATCCTGGAGGTATCCAAGTACATTTAATAGGACTTGGGAAAAGCGACTGCTATAGGTGAAGTCAAGTTCTTCAATCTTGCAAACAACCGTCATTTTTACCACCCATGTCAAACTGTTGAGAGACCAATTACTGAGGAATGTGGCAGTAATGCGCCTGTAATGTAATGTAATGTATTTTATTACTGACTCAACTGTACTTGGGTCGCACTTGTGTGCCATGCCTGACACGCCATATTGATATGCTGTTAAAAAGGAGGGTACAACACCCCAGCGTCAAAGTTCAGTAGTGGTGCGGTGTGTGTCCTGTGGGGATCGGGTCTGAACCAGTCCCCAAATGGATCAAAGAAGAGGGCAGCACTCGCTGATGCAGGTGAAAAATCTGTGCAAAATTATTTCATAGTCAGCATTCCAGGTGATGCAACCTTTTTCTGTACTAACTCAATGTCCCCACAGGGCGCGCCCTGCACCACTACTGAACTTTGACGCTGGGGTGCTGTTCCCCCATTGTTTTTTGCATGAATTGTCCTGGAAACATGGACTCCTACATAAATTACTATGTCAACCAGGGCATCCAGTGTTTTTGCATACACAGAGGACAACGCACAGAGAATTACTGGCCGAACAGGGACATACACATCCTTTGTGAGTCTCCCATCAGTAGACTTAACGAAGAGGATATAGGAGAATGAATCTAAGAGACTTATTTTATTGGAATTACATTTGGATACACTGGCGGAATATCTCTGTACCCAATGTACCCCTAGGGATTATACTCGAAATTGTGTCCAACCCTTTTTTTCTGACAATCAACTTGTTTGTGCTAAGTTTGAGCAGATATCGAAGTACTCACTTGATATAATTTTACTGAACACTGAAGTTCTTCAACAGGAGATTAAAGGAGTATTCCCATCTTAGACAAGGATATGCCCCCACTGTCTGATAGGGGCGGGTCCCACCGTTGGGACCCGCACCTATATCGAGAACAGAGCGGGGAGCACTGTGATTGGAGGACCCGGGTTTTCCGGGGTCAGGCCACCACCAGGCACAGCTCCCCGCTGCTCCCATAGAAATGAATAGGAGTGCACCGACCATGCGCGGCCACCGCTCCCATTTGATGCTCGGCTATTTTTGCTGGCCCCATAGAAATGAATGGAGGGTGGCTGTGCATGCACAGTGCGGCCTCCGTTCATTTCCCGGCTCCGTTCTCAATATAGGTGTGGGTCCCACAGGTGGGACCCGCACCTATGAGACAATGGGGCATATCCTAGCGATATGCCCCCATTGTCTAAGATGGTAATAACTCTTTAAAGAAGAACTCCCGCAAAATGTTTTATTCTCTGACCTGTTAGAAAGGTGCATGATATAATCTGTAGTGATTGTCATTTTCTTATCAGTGACTGTTTCTGTGAGTAAAAACCTCTCTTCTTATTGTAGCTGGGTCATGTGACCAAATCCCTGACCTCCAACTGACCCAGGACAGAAAGCCAGTAACTGCTCTATTCATTCCTATGGGAGCCTCACTTTCAGTCTCATAGGAATACATAGAGAATTAGACTTCCTGTCCACACATAAGTCTATGTGCGAGTTGGTGGGTCTAATTCCTAGTCACATGACACAGATAAGAAACTTCAGGATGATATAAGTCAAAAATTCAGCTACTGGTAAGAAAATGACATTCACTACAGATTATATCATGTACATTTCTAGCAGGACGTGGAATAAAATTTTTGTCGGGAGTTCTTCTTTAAGGAATCCAAGGAAAGACTGGCTGACCTAGAGGGCCAAGGCATTTCACTATTGTTGAAGGAGAACCTAAAGGAGTACGAAGACAGAGTTGAAACTCTCCTCACGAAATACCGTACAGAAAACGAAACTAATAAAACACAAAAATGGGACCAAGATTCAGAGGATCATCATTGGCAAGATCTACCGATGGCAGCAAAGGGAATGACAAATATTGAAGTCAAGGAGGAGACGACCAAGACGTCACGGGACAGGCACAGACCTATTCCATCAAATGGGTTTGAGCCGCCATACCAGGCACAGCCACACATGCAAACAAGCCACCGTACCACAGTTCCCTCATCCTGCTCATGGGGATCCCGCTGTTCCAACTCCCCACGGATCACTGGTAACAAACTTTTAGACTGTTCTCTACTGATGTCTATGAAAATTCTTACTGCATGGACACTATAGTTGTCTACTGATTTTAATCAGCCTAGTCTGTTTTTTGACTCCCCTCTGAAAGAAGGATCGGACATGTTTGATTTCAACATGCCTGATCATTCACTCCCACAAAGGATAACCATGACTTTTATTGCTCACTCAGACATGAACACTTGGACGATACAGGTGTATGGGGGAGTTGTGAAGGAAACTGTAGCTGAACCCTCAACCAATGGCTAATCAAAGTGTATGGACGCCTTAAAGGGGTCTTCCAGCGGTATTTTTTATATATGGCTCACAGTGGCTTAAAAATAAAAGGAACTACTCAGCCAACCAATCATTAGCTGACATGGTTCACCACTACAGCTCGTGAGTGGCTGAGCAGGCACCTCCTGGCATTTCTACAGTGTTGACCCGGGACTAGGAAGTGGAAAGCGTCGGGGATTGGAGCAGCGTCAGAGTGGCAGTGTACTGGTGAGTATGGCTTCTTATTTTTCATTTTTAAACCATTGAGGGCCATATATAAAGAATTAAAGGGGTTATCCAAACTACAGGGTGGGCCATTTATATGGATACACCTAAATAAAATGGGAATGGTTGGTGATATTAACTTCCTGTTTGTGGCACATTAGTATATGGGAAGGGGGAAACTTTTCAAGATGGGTGGTGACCATGGCGGCCATTTTGAGGTCGGGCATTTTGGATCCAACTTTAGTTTTTGCAACCCTCTTCTCCCACTCTTCACACACTGATAGCAACACCGCAGAAGAGATGCTAGCACAGTCTTTCAGTATCCGTAGTTTCAGGTGCTGCACATCTCGTATCTTCACAGCATAGACAATTGCCTTCAGATGACCCCAAAGATAAAAGTCTAATGGGGTCCGATCGGGAGAACTTGGGGCCATTCAACTGCTACATGATGATGTGTTTCCCTCTTTGTGCACTGAAGCTGGCACGTTCCCTGAGTTTTTCCAGCAAGATGGTGACCACCACATTATGGGTGTCAGGTCCGAGCATTCCTAGATGAACAGTTTCCTGGAAAGTGGATTGGTCGTCGTTGGCCAGTTGAATGGCCCCCAAGGTCTCCCGATCTGACCCCACTAGACTTTTATCTTTGGGGTCATCTGAAGGCAATTGTCTATGCTGTGAAGATACGAGATGTGCAGCACCTGAAACTACGGATACTGGAAGCCTGTGCTAGCATTTCTTCTGCGGTGTTGCTATCAGTGTGTGAAGAGTGGGAGAAGAGGGCTGCATTGACAATCCAACACGATGGGCAGCACTTTGAACACATTTTATAAGTGGTCAGAAACTTGTAAATAACTCCTGAAAGAATAAAGTTACGTTAAAACCAAGCACACCATTGTTTTTCTTGTGAAATTCTCAATAAGGTTGATGTGTCACATGACCCTCTTCCCATTGAAAAAACTAAAGTTGGATCCAAAATGGCCGACTTCAAAATGGCCGCCATGGTCACCACCCATCTTGAAAAGTTTCCCACCTCCCATATGCTAATGTGCCACAAACAGGAAGTTTAATATCACCAACCATTGCCATTTTAGTTAGGTGTATCCATATAAATGGCCCACCCTGTATAAAACATGCCCCTAATACCTGGGCCTCTTGTATGGATTATACTTACCCAGCTCTCGGGCACGCTCCTGATCCCTGCATGGCCAGCGAAGCATCTCCCCGTCGAGTGGATCAAAACATCCGGCAATGGGGGAAGCAGCCAATAGCAGGCCACGACGGGGACAAGCCTCCATAGTGTCACCCGCGATGCAGCAGTGGCCCTGCGGGGATCAGGAGCGTCACAGGTGCCGGGGAGCAGGTAAGTATAATCCATACAAGGGGCCTGGGCACTGGGTGACATGTTTTATAGTTTGGATAACCCCTTTAATACTTCTAGAAAACTCCTTTAAGGTCAACCAGGTTTACAGAGTGATTTCACTGTCTCCAACAAGCTGCAATATCCGATATGCACTGATAATTACCTACATAAATGTTTACATGATCGGAAACCCTTGTGACTGCATGAGATAACGCAAACACATTACGATGAAAGACACAGAGGATGTTCCCTGCTGCTTAAATACATTACACAGAAACAATTTAATACTTGTACATCAGAAGCAATTTAAATGAAGATCATGCTCAGATAACGCAGTCATTTGATTTATTAATAAGACATTTCATGTCTCATTGCCGATTGCACTATCAATTCAGGAGTTCATCCTAAACAAGGAACCAATAGAAAAGTATGACTCATATCTAATTATGAGCAAATATCTGCTATTTCGAAAAGGAAAAAAAGGAATGTATTTTACTTTAGTAACTAAGAATATTTACCATGACTTAAAGTGTGCTCTAACTCCTATCAAGACATGAAATTAAATGGTCACCAACTTTTTACAAAACTTTGCATAAATCAACTGTACAAGTGACCACAGGAAACTTTATAATACGTCTTATCAGCGAAAAATGTCTAGTTCTCATGTTATCTGCAATTTACCTCTTCCCCCCTTTCTTGCTAATTTTACTTTGAAAAATGTCTTAAACTCATCCAGGATGGATCAGCTCCAGAGGAGTATCATATTACACGTGTCAGTGCAAGTCTATGGAGAGGGGAAGGGGGGAGGAGTGCGCAGGACCTGAATGAGACACGCACAAAGAGACTGCTGCAGCTACATCGGAAGTTTATATCTTAGTCCAAGTGCTTTATCCACAACCATACAGGTCAGTGCTTCTCTGTAATCTCCTCCATCATCCTGGGGTTGCTTCTGAATGAGTTAGGCTACTTTCACACTAGCGTTTTAAAATTCCGGTATTGAGTTCCGTCATAGGGGCTCAATACTGGAATAAAACGCTTCAGTTTTATCCCCATTCATTGTCAATGGGGACAAAACTGAACTGAAGACAATGGAATGCTCCTGAAAGCATTCTGTTCCATCTTCAGATGCTGCGGTTTGCTCTCCGGTCCAGGCATCCGCACCAAGACGGATCCGGAATGACCCCCAATGCAAGTCAATGGGGGCGGATCCGTCTGGTGTGACCACAATGGTAACCGGATCTGTCCTCCATTGACTTTCAATGGAGTTCATGACGGATCCGTCACCACATACACACAATACACACATACAGACATAGACATACACATAAACATAAACATACACACACATATAGACATACAAATACACATACATACTTACATGCTCCCCGGCAGGTCTCCAGAGCGCCGGAGGGACAGGACGGCGCGCACAGATGACGATTCCACCAGGCGCCCAGCAGAGGGCGCTGTGGGGAATCGTCACGTGTGCGAGCCGTCCTGCTCCTCCGACGTTCTGGAGACCTGCCGGGAGCATGTAAGTATGTATGTGTATTTGTCTGTGTATATGTGTGTGTGTCTGTGTGTATGTATGTACTGTGTGACATGTGTGGGGCCGGAGCGCGGTTCCGGCTCCACACATGTCGCTGCGGCAGTCCTGATCCGGCAGCACCCTTCACCTGCCGGATCAGGACTGCCGCTAGTGTGAAAGTAGATTAAGAGAAGGTTAGGAAGCAGGTTCTGCTCTGGTAGTGTCTAAATCCCTTGCACTGTCAGGACATTGTGATGTCATAGGGTCATGTGACATGCTCAAGTCAAGGACATATCACAAGGTTCTTACAGCACATGGGCTTTAGACACTAGCGTTCTCCTCTACTTTCTGTGTGCAATGGATGGCTGCTAGTCTCCACCCACTATCTCTGGGAGAAATGAAAACGAGACATTCAGCATGCACAGGGGAAAACTACAAAAAATGACCGATACAAGTCATATAGTGTCCAGATGTGTTATTTCTCGAGTACATAAACTGTACTATTGATTAATACAAAGTTTGTTAGGTACACTTTAAAAATAAATCTTCAATGCAACATTTGCACTATTGCCTTGCTTGTGGCCACCACTCCTCTGCTTAACATCCCGGCAGGTCCGGCCACAAGGTTTGCTCTGTCCCTCCACTGAGACTGTGGCCTGTTTCCCGGCAAGGCCTTTCCTTCTCTGCCCATAGGCTCTTAAAGGGTCAACGTGCCTTAATTCTCACCAGCCAATGACTGCCAACCTTGGGGTACTTCCCTGTGAGAAGGAGCCTGAGCAATAGGTTTCCTAGTGTGCTAGATCTGCTACATACAAGAGCTCAGCATCGTACAGCACCACACCTCTGCTACATTGTGTTCCTCAGCTTTGTTCTAATTGCTGTACTTCTACAGCTCAGCATGATACAGCACTACAATAGCTCCTCTACAACAAACGTTCCTCAGCTCAGCTACAATGTTCTACGTCTACAGTTCAGCCCTGTACAACACTACTACAGCACAGCTACTCCTGCTTCATTTGTGCTTATCAATAGCTCTGCACTCTACTTCAGCTTAGCTGCATTAATTCTGCTCTAGTTTTACTGTCCCATCTCTAAGCTGGATTCACAGCTACAAGACTCAGTAGCTGCTTCTGAGGGTGTGCTACACAGTGTGCTAGAAAGAAAGAGAGAGGGGAGCAGAATCTCCTCTTCTCTATGCGAGCTGTGTATGGGAGACATCAGAGCAACTAGTCTCTGCCCCCTCTGGAGTTCAGTGACAACTGAGAAATAGAGATAGATACAAGTCACATAACGGCCAGAAATAGTGTTATCCCTCACGTACACACACAGCAGTTTATCAGGATATGCCATCAATACATGATTGGCAGGAGTTTGACAACCCGCTCTCCGGCTGATCAGCCGTTCCGGAGTGGCTCCAGCACTGGGAAAATTTGCAGGAACAGATCTGGTTACTGCATCGCTGCTCCCACTGTAGTAAAAACTGCAGCTACCAGCTCCAACTACTACATAATAGATGGAGCTGTGTTATTACTACTCCTGCCAAGGACAGAACATTAATATAAATTGAGGGGACAATCCCTTTATAAAGGGCATCTGTCAGCAGTTTTGTACCTATGACACTCGCTGACCTGTTACATGTGCACTTGGCAGCTGAAGGCATCTGTGTTGGTGACTTGTTCATATGTGCCTGAATTTCTGAAAAAAATGAAGGTTGAATATATGCAAATGAGCCTTTAGGAGCAACAGGGGCGTTGCCATTACACCTAGAGGCTCTGCTCTCTCTGCAACGGCTTCCCCTCTGCATTTTGATTGACAGGGCCAAGTAGTGTAAAGATCATCACACCTGGCCCTGTCAATTAAAGTGCAGAGGGTGCAGCAGTGACAGAGAGAGCAGAGCCTCTAGGTGTAATGGTAACGCCCCCGTTGCTCCTAGAGGCTCATTTGCATATATTAAAACTTCATATTTCTCAGTAATGTGGGCACATACGAACATGGTTCTAACACAGATGTCTTCAGTTGCCAAGTGCACATGTAACAGGTCAGCCAGTGTCATAGGGACAGAACTGCTGACAGATGCCCTTTAAGTTCACCCAATATGACATTTCTTTACAAGAGCATCCGCAGCAAAACATATAAGCCGGCACTAGGATTTCTGCTTTTTGATTTGCCAGCGCATCCGCAGGATCATTAGTATTAAGACTCATTAGTAGCATTTACGTGCAGGAATCCACAAGGAAGCATTGCAGGCTCATTATTCTGGTGGATTTTTTTAAGACCGTGTAAATAAAGTATAAAAGGCTGACATGTCAGCTGATCTGATCAGGATTTTGGTGCAGAATCTACCCCTAAATCCTCATCCAATCTTGAATATGTGAACATAGTGGCAGCTTTATCATAGCCTGGCAGTGTACGCCTTCTTTACGGGAAAGTGGCGAGGCGGACGGAGAAACGACACTTGCAGAAAATATTTTGCCCAAGTGCCGACTGGTATTTTCTAAGTGGTTTTGGACACAAAATGGAAAAAAACAAACAAATTCCTTTGTGGGGTACTGAATATGGATGCAGGGAACCCCCATTCTTTCAACATATAGGGGGGTCCCAAAGATGGATTCTTCTCCGGTCAAAAATGTATTGTAGGTCCTATGAATATTCCTCAAAAATGAAAACCAAAAGGTTAAAGTAGAAAACTGGTACACTGTGTGATCGGAGGCGGTGCATGACACAAGAAAGGGTGTATCCTTGTGTCATGCTCCGCCCCCCCAAGACTGCACTAGGCATAACCAGAAACAATTTTGCCAAGATCAGAAGTTCTATACAATAGCCGTCAGTGATTTATTTTTAATGTATAAATTGCCCCCCTAACTCTTGGAGCCCTAGGCGACAGCCTCATCTAGTCCCTAATAGTATGAACATGCACTTCTAAAAGGACATTCAAATCAAGGCAGCAGAGATGACCGCAGCACCATTAATTCTTATTATTCTCCCCATCAGTGAATATATGTGATCTATGTAATGTGCTCCGGTCAGCTTCATTTGCAATCCAATAAAACAGTGACGTGCATTTTAAAGTTTTCTTCTCAGAAATGACTGTGAAATGGAGACGTGAACCGTCACCATATGAACTGTTCCTACAAATCATTTCTCAGCCGAAGCGGAATACCAACATTTCACTGTTCTGTATCACATGTAATAACTGGGCCGCGCTGAGCAGCCTGAAATGATAATGAAAATAAAGGAGAGGGCTCATCGGGATTCACTTCCAAATATTACTTTAAAAAGAAGATGAACCGATTCTTCATCATTGACACTAGTGAAAACCAGAGTATTACAAGGAATCTCTGCAACTTCTACATTCATGGCCTATCCTTACTGTAGACTTAGGTCGGAGGGGAGTCTGACCATACCAAATTCTGATCCTGCACTTATACTGAGACACATACTCTATTATACTCCAGAGCTGCAATCACTATTCTGCTGGTGCAGTCACTGTGTACATACATTACTTATCCTGTACTGATCCTGAGTTACATCCTGTATTATACTCCAGAGCTGCACTCACTATTCTGCTGGTGCAGTCACTGTGTACATACATTACTTATCCTGTACTGATCCTGAGTTACATTCTATATTATACTCCAGAGCTGCACTCACTATTCTGCTGGTGCAGTCACTGTGTACATACATTACATTACTTATCCTGTACTGATCCTGAGTTACATCCTGTATTATACTGCAGAGCTGTACTCACTATTCTGCTGGTGCAGTCACCGTGTACATATATTACATTACTTATCCTGTACTGATCCTTAGTTACATCCTGTATTATACTGCAGAGCTGCACTCACTATTCTGCTGGTGCAGTCATTGTGTACATACATTACTTTACTTATCCTGTACTGATCCTGAGTTACCTCCTGTATTATACTTCAGAGCTGCACTCACTATTCTGCTGGTACAGTCACTGTGTACATACATTACTTTATCCTGTACTGATCCTGAGTTACATCCTGTATTATACTCCAGAGCTGCACTCACTATTCTGCTGGTGCAGTCACTGTGTACATACATTACTTATCCTGTACTGATCCTGAGTTACATCCTGTATTATACTGCACAGCTGTACTCACTAATCTGCTGGTGCAGTCACCGTGTACATATATTACATTACTTATCCTGTACTGATCCTGAGTTACATCCTGTATTATACTCCAGAGCTGCACTCACTATTCTGCTGGTACAGTCACTGTGTACATACATTACATTACTTATCCTGTACTGATCCTGAGTTACATCCTGTATTATACTCCAGACCTGCACTCACTATTCTGCTGGTGGAGTCACTGTGTACGTACATTACTTATCCTGTACTGATCCTGAGTTACATCCTGTATTATACTCCAGAGCTGCACTCACTATTCTGCTGGTGCAGTCACTGTGTACATACATTACTTATCCTGTACTGATCCTGAGTTACATCATGTATTATACTCCAGAGCTGCACTCACTATTCTGCTGGTGGAGTCACTGTGTACATACATTACATTACTTATCCTGTACTGATCCTGAGTTATATCCTGTATTATACTCCAGAGCTGCACTCACTATTCTGCTGGTGCAGTCACTGTGTACATACATTACTTATCCTGTACTGATTCCTGAGTTACATCCTGTATTATACTCCAGAGCTGCACTAACTATTCTGCTAGTGCAGTCACTGTGTACATACATTACATTACTTATCCTGTACTGATCCTGAGTTACATCCTTTATTATACTCCGGAGCTGTACTCACTATTCTGCTAGTGCAGGCACTATGTACATTACATTACATATCCTGTACTGATCCTGAGTTACATCCTGTATTATACTCCAGAGCTGCACTCACTATTCTGCTGGTGAAGTCACTGTGTACATACATTACTTATCCTGTACTGATCCTGAGTTACATCATGTATTATACTCCAGAGCTGCACTCACTATTCTGCTGGTGGAGTCACTGTGTACATACATTACAATACTTATCCTGTACTGATCCTGAGTTATATCCTGTATTATACTCCAGAGCTGCACTCACTATTCTGCTGGTGCAGTCACTGTGTACATACATTACTTATCCTGTACTGATCCTGAGTTACATCCTGTATTATACTCCAGAGCTGCACTAACTATTCTGCTAGTGCAGTCACTGTGTACATACATTACATTACTTATCCTGTACTGATCCTGAGTTACATCCTTTATTATACTCCGGAGCTGTACTCACTATTCTGCTAGTGCAGGCACTATGTACATTACATTACATATCCTGTACTGATTCTGAGTTACATCCTGTGTTATACTCCATAGCTGCACTCACTATTCTGCTGGTGGAGTCACTGTGCACATACATTACATTACTTATCCTGTACTGATAATACAAGATGTAACTCAGCATCAGTATAGGATAAGTAATATAATTTATGTACACAGTGACTCCACCAGCAGAATAGTGAGTGCAGCTCTGGAGTATAATACAGGATATAACTCAGGATCAGTACAGGATAAGTAATGTATGTACACAGTGACTCCACCAGCAGAATAGTGAGTGCAGCTCTGGAGTATAATACAGGATGTAACTCAGGATCAGTATAGGATAAGTAATGTAATGTATGTACACAGTGACTGTACCAGCAGAATAGTGAGTACAGCTCTGGAATATAATACACAATGTAACTCAGGATAAGTAATGTAATGTTTGTACACAGTGACTCCACCAGCAGAATAGTGAGTGCAGCTCTGGAATATAATACAAGATGTAACTCAGGATAAGTAATGTAATGTTTGTACACAGTGACTCCACCAGCAGAATAGTGAGTGCAGCTCTGGAATATCC
Organism: Rhinella marina; assembly: GCA_900303285.1. Lineage (NCBI taxonomy): Eukaryota > Metazoa > Chordata > Amphibia > Anura > Bufonidae > Rhinella > Rhinella marina. Next base: position 66,799 of record ONZH01021464.1, read on the forward strand.
TGAGTTACATCTTGTATTATATTCCAGAGCTGCACTCACTATTCTGCTGGTACAGTCACTGTGTACATAAATTATATTACTTATCCTGTACTGATCCTGAGTTATATCCTGTATTATACTCCAGAGCTGCACTCTGTAGTATAATGCAGTGTATAATACATGTGGTAAAGTGTATGGGAACGTAGTAGAGGGAGTGTATATCTCACCCAGGTTCCTCAGCTGGGTGATATAGCAGAAATCCAGAAAGATGCATTTGCTTCAGCAGAGCATAGTCTGCTGGAGCTCTTTCTTTAAAGGGAACCTGTCAGCTCTGAAACACCCTCCAAACTAGAGTAAGCGGTGTATAGTGTAAGTGATGCTGAATCCGAATATGTACGTTTTATCTTCATACTCACTTCCATTCTGATGTTGTGCTCACACAAACCTGCAGTAAAATGCATTGAGAGGACTCCTGAGCTCACACACAGAATGGAGAGGACTTAAAGTAGAGTCCTCTCAATGCATTTTACTGCAGGTTTGTGGGAGCACAGCGTCAGAATGGAAGTGAGTATGAAGATAAAACTTACATATTCGGATTCGGCATCACTTACACTATACACCGCTTACTCTAGTTCAGGGGGTGTTTCGGAGATGACAGGTTCCCTTTAAGTTTAGATGGGCTGGATTTCTTTGGACTGAGAGATAGGTTTGGTAGTGGGATTTCCCAGTCCACACCCCTCCATTACAGGCTATTCCCCTAGCCTGAGGTGATCTCAGGTGAGGCCTGTAGGGATCACCACTGGGGAAATAAAGCAGACCTCAGAATGCCAGTCTGGGGGAATGAAGCCTGATCTTCCCTGGTGTGAAAAGGACTCTAAAGGTAAGACAGGAACCGCCTGTGTATTAGGTACAGCCCAGACGGGAGGTTATTTATTCTGTTTTATGTTATGTTATGCTGGTGCTATAACTTCACCGACCCGAGTGACGCTATAACTATTATGCTACTCTGTTATGCTGAAGTGACCAAATAAAAACAGTTTAGACTATGAAACCGCTGTGTCCATGAAAATCTGTCCCGGAACTGACAAAAACTGATGCAAAATTAGCAAAACGGATGTTAAAAACAAAAAAAACAAGAGACTTTTTTTCTGTTCTCACGATGGATCAGAAGAAGTCTGCAAATGAGTTTCCAGAATAGCCCTTGTGTGAAGTGGCACTATAGTGTGTATATTGTGACCCAGAATAACAAGCAGAAACAATAATTCACATGCAGTAGACGCGGGTGCGGATTCTTTGCAGGTATCTCTGCAGACGCCTCCTGTTGATCACTGTCTTCAGGGCTTTCCAGGGAGATTATACAAAGCAGGATTAGCGACAATCACAACATCTCACACAACTCACATTTCAGTCGTCTCCTCCAGCCGCTGCCTGTGTAATTATCTGCTCAGCCATTCTTCCTGCTAAGAAAAGGGAGACAATGTTGGAGGGAGACGTGGAGCTCGCCCTGATACTGTACAATACGTCCTAATGTAGTTGTAAATTAAACACCTAAAGCAAGATCAATAATATCATTATAGGCCTGGAACCGCAATAAGCTCCAGCCCGGAAATAGATCCCGTACACAAGTGCTGAATTCATCCTACTCCGTGTGAAATTATCTTGGCTGATCCTTCCATAGGATTCACCAATAAGTAATTAAAAAAAACACACACGGGAGCTACTGGGAAAACGTGGCAAAAAGCAATAACAAAAAATAATGTAAAAAAGTGATGTCTAAATGTAGCAAGTGTGATATATGAAATAGAAAGCGTCACTAGCATTTATACCAGCGTTGTTTACAAATGAAAAGATGCCCAGGTTATACCAGCATGGTCCATATCACTATATAGAAGAAGATATATAACTTATACCAGCTGTACATATATAATTATATACAGGAGATACCCAGGTTATACCAGCATGGTCCATATCACTATATACAGAAGATGTATAACTTATACCAGCTGTACATATATAATTATATACAGGAGATACCCAGGTTATACCAGCATGCTCCATATCACTATATACAAGAAGATGTATAACTTATACCAGCTGTACATATATAATTATATACAGGAGATACCCAGGTTATACCAGCATGCTCCATATCACTATATACAAGAAGATGTATAACTTATACCAGCTGTACATATATAATTATATACAGGAGATACCCAGGTTATACCAGCATGCTCCATATCACTATATACAAGAAGATGTATAACTTATACCAGCTGTACATATATAATTATATACAGGAGATACCCAGGTTATACCAGCATGCTCCATATCACTATATACAAGAAGATGTATAACTTATACCAGCTGTACATATATAATTATATACAGGAGATACCCAGGTTATACCAGCATGCTCCTTATCACTATATACAGAAGATGTATAACTTATACCAGCTGTACATATATAATTATATACAGAAGATACCCAGGTTATACCAGCATGCTCCATATCACTATATACAAGAAGATGTATAACTTATACCAGCTGTACATATATAATTATATACAGGAGATACCCAGGTTATACCAGCATGCTCCATATCACTATATACAAGAAGATGTATAACTTATACCAGTTGTACATATATCATTATATACAGGAGATACCCAGGTTATACCAGCATGCTCCATATCACTATATACAAGAAGATGTATAATTTACACCAGCTGTACATATATAATTATATACAGGAGATACCCAGGTTATACCAGCATGCTCCATATCACTATATACAAGGAGATGTATAACTTATACCGGCTGTACATATATAATTATATACAGGAGATACCCAGGTTATACCAGCATGCTCCATATCACTATATACAAGAAGATGTGTAACTTATACCAGCTGTACATATATAATTATATACAGGAGATACCCAGGTTATACCAGCATGCTCCATATCACTATATACAAGAAGATGTATAACTTATACCAGCTGTACATATATAATTATATACAGGAGATACCCAGGTTATACCAGCATGCTCCATATCACTATATACAAGAAGATGTATAACTTATACCAGCTGTACATATATAATTATATACAGGAGATACCCAGGTTATACCAGCATGCTCCATATCACTATATACAAGGAGATGTATAACTTATACCAGCTGTACATATATAATTATATACAGGAGATACCCAGGTTATACCAGCATGCTCCATATCACTATATACAAGAAGATGTATAACTTATACCAGCTGTACATATATAATTATATACAGGAGATACCCAGGTTATACCAGCATGCTCCATATCACTATATACAAGAAGATGTATAACTTATACCAGCTGTACATATATAATAATATACAGGAGATACCCAGGTTATACCAGCATGCTCCATATCACTATATACAGAAGATGTATAACTTATACCAGCTGTACATATATAATTATATACAGGAGATACCCAGGTTATACCAGCATGCTCCATATCACTATATACAAGAAGATGTATAACTTATACCAGCTGTACATATATAATTATATACAGGAGATACCCAGGTTATACCAGCATGCTCCATATCACTATATACAAGAAGATGTATAACTTATACCAGCTGTACATATATCATTATATACAGGAGATACCCAGGTTATACCAGCATGCTCCATATCACTATATGCAAGAAGATGTATAACTTATACCAGCTGTACATATATCATTATATACAGGAGATACCCAGGTTATACCAGCATGCTCCATATCACTATATACAAGAAGATATATAACTTATACCAGCTGTACATATATTATTATATACAGGAGATACCCAGGTTATACCAGCATGGTCCATATCACTATATACAAGAAGATGTATAACTTACACCAGCTGTACATATATAATTATATACAGGATATACCCAGGTTATACCAGCATGGTCCATATCACTATATACAAGAAGATGTATAACTTATACCAGCTGTACATATATTATTATATACAGGAGATACCCAGGTTATACCAGCATGCTCCATATCACTATATACAAGAAGATGTATAACTTATACCAGCTGTACATATATAATTATATACAGGAATACCCAGGTTATACCAGCATGCTCCATATCACTATATACAAGAAGATGTATAACTTATACCAGCTGTACATATATAATTATATACAGGAGATACCCAGGTTATACCAGCATGCTCCATATCACTATATACAAGAAGATGTATAACTTATACCAGCTGTACATATATAATAATATACAGGAGATACCCAGGTTATACCAGCATGGTCTATATCACTATATACAAGAAGATGTATAACTTATACCAGCTGTACATGTATAATTATATACAGGAGATTACCCAGGTTATACCAGCATGGTCCTTATCACTATATACAGAAGATGTATAACTTATACCAGCTGTACATATATAATTAAATACAGGAGATGCCCAGGTTATACCAGCATGCTCCATATCACTATATACAGAAGATGTATAACTTATACCAGCTGTACATATATAATTATATACAGGAGATACCCAGGTTATACCAGCATGCTCCATATCACTATATACAGAAGATGTATAACTTATACCAGCTGTACATATATAATTATATACAGGAGATACCCAGGTTATACCAGCATGGTCCATATCACTATATACAGAAGATGTATAACTTATACCAGTTGTACATATATAATTATATACAGGATATACCCAGGTTATACCAGCATGCTCCATATCACTATATACAGAAGATGTATAACTTATACCAGCTGTACATATATAATTATATACAGGATATACCCAGGTTATACCAGCATGCTCCATATCACTATATACAGAAGATGTATAACTTATACCAGCTGTACATATATAATTATATACAGGATATACCCAGGTTATACCAGCATGCTCCATATCACTATATGCAAGAAGATGTATAACTTATACCAGCTGTACATATATCATTATATACAGGAGATACCCAGGTTATACCAGCATGCTCCATATCACTATATACAAGAAGATATATAACTTATACCAGCTGTACATATATTATTATATACAGGAGATACCCAGGTTATACCAGCATGGTCCATATCACTATATACAAGAAGATGTATAACTTACACCAGCTGTACATATATAATTATATACAGGATATACCCAGGTTATACCAGCATGGTCCATATCACTATATACAAGAAGATGTATAACTTATACCAGCTGTACATATATTATTATATACAGGAGATACCCAGGTTATACCAGCATGCTCCATATCACTATATACAAGAAGATGTATAACTTATACCAGCTGTACATATATAATTATATACAGGAATACCCAGGTTATACCAGCATGCTCCATATCACTATATACAAGAAGATGTATAACTTATACCAGCTGTACATATATAATTATATACAGGAGATACCCAGGTTATACCAGCATGCTCCATATCACTATATACAGAAGATGTATAACTTATACCAGCTGTACATATATAATAATATACAGGAGATACCCAGGTTATACCAGCATGGTCTATATCACTATATACAAGAAGATGTATAACTTATACCAGCTGTACATGTATAATTATATACAGGAGATACCCAGGTTATACCAGCATGGTCCTTATCACTATATACAGAAGATGTATAACTTATACCAGCTGTACATATATAATTAAATACAGGAGATGCCCAGGTTATACCAGCATGCTCCATATCACTATATACAGAAGATGTATAACTTATACCAGCTGTACATATATAATTATATACAGGAGATACCCAGGTTATACCAGCATGCTCCATATCACTATATACAGAAGATGTATAACTTATACCAGCTGTACATATATAATTATATACAGGAGATACCCAGGTTATACCAGCATGGTCCATATCACTATATACAGAAGATGTATAACTTATACCAGTTGTACATATATAATTATATACAGGATATACCCAGGTTATACCAGCATGCTCCATATCACTATATACAGAAGATGTATAACTTATACCAGCTGTACATATATAATTATATACAGGAGATACCCAGGTTATACCAGCATGCTCCATATCACTATATACAGAAGATGTATAACTTATACCAGCTGTACATATATAATTATATACAGGATATACCCAGGTTATACCAGCATGCTCCATATCACTATATACAGAAGATGTATAACTTATACCAGCTGTACATATATAATTATATACAGGATATACCCAGGTTATACCAGCATGCTCCATATCACTATATACAAGAAGAAGTATAACTTATACCAGCTGTACATATATAACTATATACAGGAGATACCCAGGTTATACCAGCATGCTCCATATCACTATATACAAGAAGATGTATAACTTATACCAGCTGTACATATATAATTATATACAGGAGATACCCAGGTTATACAAGCATGCTCCATATCACTATATACAAGAAGATGTATAACTTATACCAGCTGTACATATATAATTATATACAGGAGATACCCAGGTTATACCAGCATGCTCCATATCACTATATACAAGAAGATATATAACTTATACCAGCTGTACATATATAATTATATACAGGAGATACCCGGGTTATACCAGCATGGTCCATATCACTATATACAGAAGATGTATAACTTATACCAGCTGTACATATATAATTATATACAGGAGATACCCAGGTTATACCAGCATGCTCCATATCACTATATACAGAAGATGTATAACTTATACCAGCTGTACATATATAATTATATACAGGAGATACCCAGGATATACCAGCATGCTCCATATCACTATATACAGAAGATGTATAACTTATACCAGCTGTACATATATAATTATATACAGGAGATACCCAGGTTATACCAGCATGCTCCATATCACTATATACAAGAAGATGTATAACTTATACCGGCTGTACATATATAATTATATACAGGAGATACCCAGGTTATACCAGCATGGTCCATATCACTATATACAAGAAGATGTATAACTTATACCAGCTGTACATATATAATTATATACAGGAGATACCCAGGTTATACCAGCATGCTCCATATCACTATATACAAGAAGATGTATAACTTATACCAGCTGTACATATATAATTATATACAGGAGATACCCAGGTTATACCAGCATGCTCCATATCACTATATACAGAAGATGTATAACTTATACCAGCTGTACATATATAATTATATACAGATAATACCCAGGTTATACCAGCATGCTCCATATCACTATATACAAGAAGATGTATAACTTATACCAGCTGTACATATATAATAATATACAGGAGATACCCAGGTTATACCAGCATGCTCCATATCACTATATACAAGAAGATGTATAACTTATACCAGCTGTACATATATAATTATATACAGGAGATACCCAGGTTATACCAGCATGCTCCATATCACTATATACAAGAAGATGTATAACTTATACCAGCTGTACATATATAATAATATACAGGAGATACCCAGGTTATACCAGCATGCTCCATATCACTATATACAGAAGATGTATAACTTATACCAGCTGTACATATATAATTATATACAGGAGATACCCAGGTTATACCAGCATGCTCCATATCACTATATACAAGAAGATGTATAACTTATACCAGCTGTACATATATAATTATATACAGGAGATACCCAGGTTATACCAGCATGCTCCATATCACTATATACAAGAACAATTTATGACTTCCTTTATTAATTTATAACATTTATTGCTGCCGGTAAACTTTTTATTTGATTTGAAAAACTAGGCGTGGTCTACATTTGGGCTTTAGGGTGCAGTGATTTCTCACAGTTTTTGAAATCTCCGTGATCTAGAATCCTTAACATCTTTCATCAACAGGGTCATTTAATGGCTTCATTTTGGGAGGAGCTGTTTTTTGTGTGTACATTTAATATTGTATAACAGTAATAATTTTTGGAGGAGATTGCACAAAAAACATATCAATTCCACCACGGTTTTTGTTGTTACGGTGTTCACTGTAAAGCACAAGGGCCATAATCATTTTATCTGGGGCCAGTACACTTATGAAGATATGGTTTATATGTTTGTTTTTTGTTCACTTTTGCACAATAAAAATTCTTTTTTTTTTTTTTTTTTACCACAGATCTGCGTGAGTACTTGCTTTTTTGTTTAATGACTTAACAGTTTTTGTTGGTGGCATTTTGGGGTAAATACAACTTTTTGATTGCTTTTTATTGCTTTTTTCCGGAGGCGGAATAAAATAACTGCAATTTGGGCACTTGTTTTCTTTTCTTCTTTTTTATGTTCATTTTTCTTTACTTGCCGTTTTTCATTTTTCAAAAATGTCTTTAACCCTTTTATTTAGGATAACACATTGTTATAATTCACGGTGGCATCTAAAGTCTTAAACAATAATAATCATCCTTTTATGACATAGCGGAACCAACTTCGCAGCACTTTACAATCAGAGGAGAGACGTACAGACATTATAGCAGGTCTTGAGCCTTACAGAGTGACGCCACTGTTGCAGCAGGATGAATACAGATGTAGCAGCGCCAGAAAACCAGTCGGTTTTCATGTAGGCTTGATGCAGTAGAGTTGAATAAGAGCAGAGGAGATGAGGTTGTGAAGCAGCTGACTTAATGCAGTGATGTAGCAGTGCTGATGCAGAGATAGGGTTGAGGTGATGCTGTGGTGTAGTAGATGTGATGCAGGAATGCAGCGGAGTTGATGCAGTGATGTAGCAGAGCTGATGCAGAGATGAGGTCGAGTTGATGCTGTGGTGTAGTGAATTTGACGCAATACAGCAGAGTTCATGCAGTGATGTAGCAGGCTGGAGTAGCGGAGCTGGAGCAGGAGAACTCAACTAATTTAGCTGAAGCAAAATTTTAGGAGCTGTATATGCAGTTAGATAGAGTTGGATGAAGCAGGGCCGAGTAGTGGATCCAGGAATTAAGGTCTCTGCTCACAGGAACACTGTGGACACTTAAGCAGACGGCATCCTTGAAGTGAATGGGTCCACGTCTGATCTGCAAAAATGGTGGATAAGATGCAGAGCAAAAATATGGTCGTCTGAATGGGGCCTTAGAGATGGGACTGAGAGTTTATCAATGTAAAAAGAGGGGCAGCACCCTAAAACATGCAAATCCAGTAGAGACTTTAATCCATATGCAACGTTTCGGCAGAGAAGCCATTTTGAACTGTAACACAAGGGTCACCGGACCTCTCTTCTTCCTCTGCGGACACTGACAATCGTAGCCATTTTTTACCACCACAGAAGCCAGACAGATGAAGAAAGTGATGATTTCTTCTTAAGAACACTTTAGTTAAACATCTTGGAGTATCTCTCTCCTACACACTACACCTTAAAATACAAGATCTCACTTTCGACAAGATGACAGTCATATAATAAGTATGGAGTGTCACAGCTGTGTAATCATGGCAGCCATTAACATCCTGCACCTGGATTCAGATGATGAAGCTAATAGAGGAGCGTCGCCACCGCGTCCTCATTATGTGATTTCTCCAATTACCTTTCACAGAACATCAAGAGCGTCGATCTGGGAGACTTGTACCTAAAATGAAGCCATTCAGAATTTTAATTAACATCTAGTAGGATTTCACTAAGGACGGATTAGTTACTTCTCTGTTTAGTAAGGAAATTTGATAATTAGTTCTATTTACTTTATCATCATCTATTAATCGAATGTTTAAAGGGATGGCTCATCTTTGGCAACCTTTCCTTTAGGACCCCCACCCCCCCACCCATGTGGATGGACCTTCTCCTCGGCTCTTTTTTGGTCCCCGATGCTACGCTCTGGTCACGTGTGCTGCTGCAGGAATTGACTAGCCGCATCGGTGGTGTGTACCCCATGTGCCCGGCCATAAGGGTGGGTCTGGCTGAAAGGCCAGCATTGGCTAACCTTATACTATATATTTATATAAGTATTGTGCAAAGGTTTTAGGCAGGCGTGGAAGAAATGCTATGAAGTAAAATGTGTTTATTTTCATCAATTAGCAAAAGTGGATGAACAAAAGACAAATCTAATCAATATTTGGGGTGACCGCCCTTTCCCTGCAAGCAGGGGGGGCACCCAGCATTTCTGCTGCCTGAGGCAAAAAACATACAGGATAAGTTACAGCCTGTATTATACTCCAGAGCTGCACTCACTATTCTGCTGGTGCAGTCACTGTGTACATTACATTACTTATCCTGTACTGATCCTGAGTTACATCCTGTATTATACTCCAGAGCTGTACTCACTATTCTGCTGGTGCAGTCACTGTGTACATACATTACTTATCCTGTACTGATCCTGAGTTACATCCTGTATTATACTCCAGAGCTGCACTCACTATTCTGCTGGTGGAGTCACTGTGTACATACATTACTTATCCTGTACTGATCCTGAGTTACATCCTGTATTATACTCCAGAGCTGTACTCACTATTCTGCTGATGCAGTCACTGTGTACATACATTACTTATCCTGTACTGATCCTGAGTTACATCCTGTATTATACTCCAGAGCTGCACTCACTATTCTGCTGGTGGAGTCACTGTGTACATACATTACTTATCCTGTACTGATCCTGAGTTACATCCTGTATTATACTCCAGAGCTGTACTCACTATTCTGCTGGTGCAGTCACTGTGTACATTACATTACTTATCCTGTACTGATCCTGAGTTATATCCTGTATTATACTCCAGAGCTGCACTCAGTATTCTGAATCCAAAATTACTGGATGATGTTAAGACCAGGGGGACATATCATCACCTTCAGGATTCCTTGTTCTTCTTTACAAGGAAGATAGTTCCTAGTGACATCATCTTTATGTTTGGGATTGTTGTACTTTCGCATGATGTATAACATGATGGATAATTATCTGCCTGTATTTCTTGGCATTGAGGACTAAATGGATCCCGACCACTTTGAGCGGCGTAGACGCAGTGGTCGGTCAAGAATGAATGAACGACACATCATGCTTGCTTCCTCCTGAAATCGGAATATGTCCGGCAGTGCCGTCAGCTCAGAACTACTGGCAGAAACCAGTGGGACCCTGGTACACCCATCTACTGTTCGGAGAAGTGTGCGCAGAAGAGGTTGTGATGGAGGAAGTGTGGCCAAAAAGCCATACCTTCAACATGGAAACAAGGCTAAGCGACTCAGCTGTGCAAGAAATAGAGTTGAGGTTTTGGGGGTTGTAGTTGAGGCCCCTTTCAGACGAGCAAGTGTCTTGCTGTGGACTCGGACTCGCAGCGCAGCACCCGTCCTGACCTCCCAGCACTGCCAGCATAACATTATATTGCTTTATGATGCTAGGTAACCCTTACAGTTCTGGACTGTATTGGATAACACTGACAGCATTATGTCAGTGTCATCTAATACATTCCAGAACTGTAAGGGTTACATAGCATAATCAAATCAGTATAATGCCCAGCAGTGCTAGAATGTGACCCCGGCAGTGCTGGAAGTTCAGGACGGGTGCTGCGCTGCGAGTTCACGGCGAGACAGAGATACTTTCTCGTCTGAAAGAGGCCTAACCAGGAACACATCTGACTGGCTCCAAATGTAATGGCTCCAGTAATATGGCCAGTTATGTGCCCCCCATAATATGCCCAGTTATGTGCCCCCAGTAATATGACCAGTTATGTGCCCCCAGTAATATGACCAGTTATGTGCCCCCAGTAATATGACCAGTTATGTGCCCCCAGTAATATGGCCAGTTATGTGCCCCCAGTAATATGGCCAGTTATGTGCCCCCAGTAATATGGCCAGTTATGTGCCCCCAGTAATATGGCCAGTTATGTGCCCCCAGTAATATGGCCAGTTATGTGCCCCCAGTAAAAAGCCCACATTGTGCCCCCCTGTAATATGCCCACATTGTGCTCCCCAGTTTATGTTGTGCCCCCAGTAATTTGCCCATATTGTGCCACTCACAGAAAGTTAAAAAAATAAACACCATATACTTACCTTCTTACTTGCAGCAGCATCACCAGCAGGACATCGTCTGCTCTAGTCTGGAGGGGGCGGAGCCAAGGATGACTTTCAGCCAGCTGGCCCCGCCCCCTGCCCAGACCAAAGGTATGGAGAGCCAGCAGGGGGTATGGGAGGGATGTTGGATTAAGCAGTGAGCCAACGCCGGCTCTCTGCTCTACCACCATACAGGCAACTGTCTCTGCGTCCTATGGACGCAGGGACAGCTGCCAGAAATCTGGTCCAGCTCCCCCGTACCGGGACAATGAGACAGCCACTGCAATCTGGGACTGTCCCGCTGGATCCGGGACGGTTGGGAGGTATGCTGTCCTAGCCTGTAAAACGGTATCTATGCTGATCCAGTATACAGAAGAAGTGATCTCATCAATATAGAGTGCTAGAGGACGCAAGGTTGTGGAGTTTCCCTTTAAAATATGTAAAAATCTTACTTTAGTGAGTCATTATCCTGAGTGGTTCTCTTTTGAAAGTCGTTAAAGTTATTTTCATCTATTTCTTAGATATATCAGTTTTACTTCGCTTTCGTTAACCACAGCAGGATCTATACTAAGGTTTTTTTATTTTGCATTTTGCTGGAAATCTTCTTTACATTTTACTCTTCATTTTACAGTAAAAAAAAAACACCCAATTACCATGTAAATGGCTGTTATGTGTTATTCAATAGGCAGTCACAAAGGTAATCTGGCTTCACATTTCTTTTCTTGAATGTCAAACTGTTCTTTAGGAATTCACCTTTAAAGGGAACCTGTCATCTCCGAAACACCCCCTGAACTAGAGTAAGCGGTGTATAGTGTAAGTGATGCCGAATCCGAATATGTAAGTTTTATCTTCATACTCACTTCCATTCCGACGCTGTGCTCCCACAAACCTGCAGTAAAATGCACTCAGTGGACTCTTCTTTGAGTCCTCTCCATTATGTGAGTGAGCACCGGAGTGCATTTTACTGCCGGTTTGTGGGAGCACAGCGTCGGAATGGAAGTGAGTATGAAGATAAAACTTACATATTCGGATTCAGCATCACTTACACTATACACCGCTTACTCTAGTTCAGGGGGTGTTTCGGAGATGACAAGTTCCCTTTAGGTCACAAGCATGTCCCCAGATGTATCCTGACCCGCACCCTCTCAGGTCCAAGAAGCCAGGCCTTGCCGAATCCGCGTTGCAGCTAGGGATGTACAGACCCAGCCTTCTGTGCTGGTTTAGGTTTTACTCCCCAGTAGTCAGAAGAGAGCTCTTTTGGTAATGACAGTGCCCTACTTCCTCTGTAGACACAGCAGTCTCCCACTACCCCAGTAGTGACAGCAGTTTTCCCTGCTTCCCCAGCTGTAACTGCAGCCCCCCAACAGTCACAGCAGTCCCCCACTACCTATTGGTCTTTCCTAGTTCCCCAAAGCACCCCTGACAACTTCCCTATCAGAAGGGTTGTGGAGTCGAGGTCTAACGTACTGTCACTAACTACAAATAAAAATGATACATGATGAAAGTGTGACGCTACCATCATTTTACAACAGTAAATGTGTTATCCTAATTTTTATACATGAGCCATTTATGAAGAAGTGAGGAAGAAAAAGCTGGGAGAACATTTTTGGCTATCGACTCCATAACACTGCCCAGTAGTCACAGCAGTCCCCCCAACAAGCCCACTAGTCACAGCAGGCAGGCAACTGATATTGCGTAGTAATCATATCAGCCAACCTCTAATTTACCAGTAGTCACAGCAGGCATATCCATGAACTTCCTTAGTAATCCTATCAGGCCACCACTACTTCCCCAGTAATCACAGCAAGCGGGTCCCTAAACTTCCATTGTAATAATATCAGCCAACATCTACTTTACCAGTAGTCACAGCAGGCATATCCATGAACTTCCTGAGTAGTGCTATCAGGCCACCACTACTTCCCCAGTAATCACTGCAGGCATATCCATTAAAGGGGTCCTCTCACTTCAGTAAGTTGCATTTATCATGTAGAGAAAGTTAATACAAGCCCCTTACTAATGTATTGTGATTCTCCATATCGCTTCCTTTGCCGGCTGGCTTCATTTTTCCATCACATTATACACTGCTCGTTTCCATGGTTACAGACCACCCTGCAATCCATCAGTGGTGGCTGTGCTTGCAGACTATGGGGTAATGTGCCAGCCTCTCTGGTGGCCGGGACCACGGGAGCGGACATAGGCTAGTGCTTTTTCCTATAGTGTGCAAGCACGACCACTACTCATGGATTGCAGGGTGGTCTGTAGCCATGGAAACGAGCAGTCTATAAAGTGATGGAAAAATGAATCCAGCCAGCAAAGGAGACAATATGGACAATCACAATACATTAGTAAGTGGCTTGTATTAACTTTCCCTACATGATAAATGCCACTTACTGAAGTGAGACAACCCCCTTTAACTTCCCTAGTAATCACATCGGCCCATCACTACTTGTCGCTGCAGGCAAACCCTTAAACTTACCTGGTAATATCAGGCCACCAGTCCTTCACTTGTAGTTACAACAGGCATATCCATGAACTTCCCTAGTAATCCTATCAGGCCACCACTGCTTCCCCAGCAGTCACAGCAGGCATATCCCTTAAAGGGGTATTCCCATCTTAGACAATGGGGGCATATTGCTAGGATATGCCCCCATCGTCTGATAGGTGCGGGTCCCACCACTGGGACCCGCACCTATATCGAGAATGGAGAGGGGAGCGCTGTGCCTGATGGACCCCACCAGGGTCCGGCCACCACCAGGCGCAGCTCCCCGTTGCTCCCATAGAAATGAATGGGAGTGCACTGCGCATGTGTGGCCGCCGCTCCCATTCATTTCTATGTAGCAGACGGAAATAGCCGAGCCAGCACCCCATAGAAATGAATGGAGGGTGGCTGCACAGTGCGCCCTCCTTCACTTTCGGGGCTCCGTTCTCGATATAGGTGCGGGTCCCAGCGGTGGGACCGGCACCTATAAGACAATGGGAGGCATATCCTAGTGATATGCCCCCATTGTCTAAGATGGGAATAACCCTTTAAGATTCCTAGTGATCATATGAGCCCACCACTACTCCCCCAGTAGGCACAGCAGGCAAACCCCTGAACTTACCTGGTAATACCTGGTATAATCACAGCAAGCATATCCATGAACTTCCCTAGTAATCCAATCAGGCCACCACTACTTTCCCATCAGTCACAGCAGGCAGTCCCTGAACTTCCCTAGTAATCACATCAGCCCATCACTCCTTCCCCAGTAGTCACTGCAGCCAAACCCCTGAACTTACCTAGTAACATCAGGCCACCAGTCCTTCATCGGTAGTCACAACAGACAGGCCCCTGAACCTGTGTAGTTATCACATCAGCCCACCATTCCTTCCCCAACAGTCACAGCAGGCAGTCCCTGAACTTCCCCAGGAATCACAACTACCCATCAATCCTTCCCCAGTAGTCACAGCAGGATCCTTTATTACACTAGCGATCCTAGCACTCTCTTTTCTTTCAGCAATAAGTTCCTCAGCCCTAAAAGGCTATGTATGACTGCTCCTCCAGGAGAGAGAAAGCTTGATGTAATTAGTGATGGCGCTGAGAACAGGTAGAAGAACCTACCCATTGTATGAATGAAGGACAGGGAGCAAAACGATGTCGCCAGGGCAGTTTTCTATTTGCCACAGAGGCCGGGTGATGCCTAGCCCAACCGTAATACAGTGCCTTGCAAAAGTATTCGGCCCCCTGGAACTTTTCAACCTTTTGCCACATTTCAGGCTTCAAACAAAAAGATAGAACATTTTACATTTTTGGTGAAGAATCAACAACAAGTGGGTCACAATTGTGAAGTGGAACGAAATTTATTGGATCATTTAAACTATTTTTTTTGTAATAATAAAACTGAAAAGTGGGGCGTGCAAAATTATTCGTCCCCCTTGCATTAATACTTTGTTGCTCCACCTTTTGCTGCGATTATAGCTGCGGTCTCTTGGGGGATGTCTCTATCAGTTTTCACATCTAGAGACTGAAATTCTTGCCCATTCTTCCTTGTAAAACAGCTGGAGCTCTTTGAGGTTGGATGGAGACGTTTGTGAACAGCAGTTTTCAGCTCTTTCCACATATTCTCCATTGGATTCAGGTCTGGACTGTGACTTGGCCATTCTAAGACCTGGAGACCTTTATTTTTGAACCATTCCATTGTAGATTCTGCTTTATGTTTGGGATCATTGTCTTGTTGGAAGATAAATCTCCGTCCTAGTCTCAGATCTTTTCATCCAGAATGGTCCTGTATTTGGCTCCATCCATCTTCCCATCAATTTTAACCATCTTCCCTGTCCCTGCTGATGAAAAGCAGGCCCAAACCATGATGCTGCCCCCACCATGTTTGACAGTGGGGATGGTGTGTTCAGGGGATGAGCTGTGTTGCTTTTACACCAAACATATCGTTTTGCATTGTTTCCAAAAAGATGGATTTTGGTTTCATCTGAGCAGAGCCCCTTCTTCCACATGTTTGGTGTCTCCCAGGGGCTTGTGGCAAACTGTAAACCAGACTTTTTATGGATATCTTTGAGAAATGGCTTTCTTCTTGCCACTCTTCCATAAAGGGCAGATTTGTGAAGTGTTGGACTGATTGTTGTCCTATGGACAGACTCTCCCACCTCAGCTGTAGATCTCTGCAGTTCATCCAGAGTGATCATGGGCCTCTTGGCTGCATCTCTGATCAGTCTTCTCCTTGTTTAGAGGGACGGCCGGGTCTTGGTAGATTTGCAGTGGTCTGATACTCCTTCCATTTCAATATGACGCTTGCACAGTGCTCCTTGGGATGTTTAAAGCTTGAGAAATCTTTTGGTCTCCAAATCCGGCTTTAAACTTCTCCACAACAGTATCAGGACCTGCCTGGTGTGTTCCTTGGTCTTCATGATGCAGAACCCTGAGACTATCACAGATCAGGTGCATTTATACGGAGACTTGATTACACACAGGTGGATTCTATTTCTCTTCATCAGTCATTTAGGACAACATTGGATCATTCAGAGATCAGAGATCAACTTCTGGACTGAAAGTAAATGGGACGAATAATTTTGCACGCCCCACTTTTCAGATTTATTATTACAAAAAAAGTTGAAATGATCCAATAAATTTCGTTCCACTTCACAATTGTGACCCACTTGTTGTTGATTCTCCACCAAAAATGTAAAATGTTCTATCTTTTTGTTTGAAGCCTGAAATGTGGCAAAAGGTTGAAAAGTTCCAGGGGGCTGAATACTTTCGCAAGGCACTGTATATTACCTATTCTTTATACATAGAACCCAAACCCACGGCAAACCAAGCAGATCCATTCGGATGGGATGCAGACGTTCCCACAGAGTGAAGCAGACATGATACATATCCCGCCACCAGGAGTAATTATCTCAGAGGAAATATGAATAGACGGCATTCTATTTGCGTAACTTTTAGAAATGGTTTGACCTGTGGATGCAGGAGGGTCTCATATCTGAGAGAAACGTTCCGCTACATTTAATATGTAATCTTACACTGAGATCTTTATTTCTCGAGATGATGGCGTTCCGATATTTTCCATCTGAAAGTTAAACTGTTATTCGACGTCGTTTAGCAATACACAAAGCCACAGGCAATTTGCAAACAAATGAATCCAGTTGCCCCCTCGCTATGAAATACAATCCAGAAACGTGAAATCATTTAGTATCGCGTTCTCCTCTGTAATGGACGACGCTGCGCCGGATTTGTTCTAATGCTGGATCCCGCGGCACGGCTCATACGGGCAGCTTGTCCTCAGTCTTAACTAATAGCGTCAAACTGAGTTAATCACTTTCCTATTAGACAGAGACTGGAAAATCTTATCTCGTCTGATCCTCCTGATAATTCAGTTTATGAAAACCAAAAATTACCAAGTCTTAAAGGTTTATTCCCATCTTGCCCCCCCCCCCCCAATGCCTGATAGGTGCAGGTCCCACGTCTATACTTAGAATGGAGCCTGCAAAGTGCCAGAGGGCACACCGCACATGCATGGTGCACCCTCCAGCACTTTGCGGGCTCCGTTCTAAGTATAGGTGCAGGTTCCAGAGGTGACCTATCAGATAAAGAAATGCAGTGCCCCGGCACCCGTCTAACTCTCCTGTCTTTGTAATAAGTAGATGCCACAGTCAGTTATAGACTGAGGTGCGGAGTCTAAAGGCTCAATGAAGCATTCCTTCCAGACAATCTTCTGCTCGTCAGTGAAGGAGATCGTTGTATTTACATCTCCACAGTACAGGAAGGAATGATCGCTAACGCCATCACTTGTCCCCATACTGAATCATTGTTTTGGGACCTCGTGCCCACAAATGATAATTTAGGTGACCGCTAGTGATGAGCGAATCAAATCCTAGATCCAAAGTCGATTTGTTCAAAACTCCGTACAGCGTTAAAATGTATGCGCTCCGGCAAGGCGAAGTGGGTTATTCCAGAAGTCTCGCGAGACTTTGGCGAATAACTTCAGGCATCAATTTTTAAACTTGAAAAACATTTTAAAACATGGATTCACTGGTACCTCGGTACCGAAGCCGACTTCGGATCCATGTTTTAAAATGGTATTCAAGGTTAAAAATCGATGCCCGAGGTTACTCATCAAAGTCTTGCAAAACTTCGGGAATAACCCACTTCGCCTCACTGGAGCACATACATTTTAATGCTGTACGGAGACCCGTCTCCGTACAGCATTAAAACGAAATTTTGAACGAATCGACTTGTGACCGCAACAACAATGTCCATGTGGCCATATAGAGACATCATGGCAGTCGCATGGTGGCATGATGTCATCACAGGTCCTTTATACTACAACATCCTGCTGTTTTTATGTGGAAATGCAGGTGATAGGTGTGTGCTTCATGGAGACCCTATTGTATGCCTGGGGCCGTTCAGATTGCCGCGGTGTTGCCGATCCGCAAAAATGCGGATCCGAAAAACCACGGATGCCGACCAGTGTGTGTTCCGCAATTTGCAGAACACACATGGCCGGCAACCCATACAAAATGCCTATTCTTGTCTGCAATTGCGGACAAGAATAGGACGCGTTCTATATTTTTTCACGGAGCCGCGGCTCAGCAAGATCAAATGCTGCCCATTGAAATGAATGGGGCCGCATCTATTCCGCAAAAAGCGTGGCATGGCAAAACTATACACCTAATCCCACCGAGTCCCCTTAATGCCCCCACATAGTAATTATTTCCCAGTTATGTGCCCCCAGTAATATGCCCACATTGTGGCCCCCCAGTAATATGCCCACATTGTGCCCCCTGTAATATGCCCACACTGTGCCCCCCTTTAATATGCCCACACTGTGCCCCCCTTTAATATGCCCACACTCTGCTCCCCTGTAATATGCCCACACTGTGCCCCCTGTAATATGCCCACACTGTGCCCCCTGTAATATGCCCACATTGTTGCTCCCAGTAAAATGCCCACATTGTGGCCCCCCTGTAATATGCCCACATTGTGCCCCCTGTAATATGCCCACATTGTGCCCCCCTGTAATATGCCCACATTGTGCCCCCTGTAATATGCCCACACTCTGCCCCCTGTAATATGCCCACATTGTGCCCCCTGTAATATGCCCACATTGTGCCCCCTGTATTATGCCCACATTGTGCCCCCTGTAATATGCCCACATTGTGCCCCCCTGTAATATGCCCACATTGTGCCCCCTGTAATATGCCCACACTGTGCCCCCCTGTAATATGCCCACACTGTGCCCCCCTGTAATATGCCCACACTTTGCCCCCCTGTAATATGCCCACACTGTGCCCCCCTGTAATATGCCCACATTGTGCCCCCCTGTAATATGCCCACATTGTGCCCCCTGTAATATGCCCACATTGTGCCCTCCTGTAATATGCCCACATTGTGGCCCCCCTGTAATATGCCCACACTATGCCCCCTGTAATATGCCCACATTGTGCCCCCCTGTAATATGCCCACATTGTGGCCCCCTGTAATATGCCCACATTGTGCCCCCTGTAATATGCCCACATTGTGCCCCCTGTATTATGCCCACATTGTGCCCCCTGTAATATGCCCACATTGTGCCCCCCTGTAATATGCCCACATTGTGCCCCCTTTAATATGCCCACACTGTGCCCCCCTGTAATATGCCCACACTGTGCCCCCCTGTAATATGCCCACACTGTGCCCCCCTGTAATATGCCCACATTGTGCCCCCTGTAATATGCCCACACTTTGCCCCCCTGTAATATGCCCACACTCTGCCCCCCTGTAATATGCCCACATTGTGCCCCCCTGTAATATGCCCACACTGTGCCCCCCTGTAATATGCCCACATTGTGGCTCCCCTGTAATATGCCCACATTGTGGCCCCTGTAATATGCCTACATTGTGCCCCCTGTAATATGCCCACATTGCCCTTAATGCCCATGGGCCCCCCTGTAATATGCCCACACTCTGCCCCCCTGTAATATGCCCACACTCTGCCCCCCTGTAATATGCCCACACTGTGCCCCCCTGTAATATGCCTACACTGTGCCCCCCTGTAATATGCCCACACTGTGCCCCCCTGTAATATGCCCACATTGTGCCCCCCTGTAATATGCCTACACTGTGCCCCTCACAGAAAGTAAAAAAACATAAACACCACATTCTTACCTTCTTCCTAGCAGCATCTGCAGCAGCAGCAGGAGAAGGACATCGGCTGCTCCGGTCTGTGGAGGGGGCGGAGCCAAGGCTGACTGCCAGCTGGACCCGCCCCCACACAGACGAGAGGTATGGAGAGCCTGCAGAGGGAATGAGGGATGATGAAGCAGGCAACCCATGCTGGCTGTCTGCTTCATCATAATACAGGCAACTGTCTCTGAGTCCTATGGACTCAGGGACAGCTGCCAGAAACTGGGACATACCTCCCCCGTACCGGGACAGCCACTGCATTCCGGGATGCTTGCGAGGTATGTAACTATAATGTGTCTGTCCCATAGAGAGATCCTGAAAAAAGTACTTTATAAACTTTATAAAGCAAATTAGCTGTCGCAAATGCCCAGAGGAGGAGTCACAGCTGCAAGTGCCCAGGGGAGGAGTCACGGCTGCATGTGCCCAGGATCCTCAGCTATGTGCCCACATAACCGCTCCCATTGCAGCCCTCTGGCCCGCCGTCCTCTCCTACTTCGTCCTCCTCCTCTATCTTGGAGATCTTGTGCGAACGCCGGCCACCGCTGGGTACACGCATACGCACTGCTCACTATGGGCAGAGGCACTGATCTTAACAGTGCGTATGTGCGGACCCAGCGGTGACTGGCGCTTGCGTAAGATCTCCAAGCTCAATGAAGCAGATGATTGCAACGATGGATGGATGGCTAGATAGATTAGGTTACTTTCTTACTTGCGGCAGCAGGGTCTGGCAGGCTGAGGCTGTTCCGGTGGGGGAACAGCCTGCTGGATTTGTGCTAATGCTAGACCACCGTGCCGCCGTAAGTCTGCTCCGACCACATTCACTATAATGGGGGCAGGCTGAGGGTCTGGCCGGAGCACGGCAAACATGCTGAAAGGCGCCCAGACAAAAACTACAGCACATTGCGTTTTTTTTGTCCGGCCGCCTCCCGGCTTCTTTGCCACGCTGTGGCTGGACCTCTGACCTGACCCATTATAGTGAATGGTGATGGAAAGGACTTCCGGCGGCACGGTGGGCTAGCATTAGGACGGATCCCGCAAGGATGCCGCAAGTGTGAAAGTAGATAGACAAACAGATACCCACATATCCCCAAAACAAAGTAGTAAACGGTAACATTTCCATGGGTTTTGTATGGGAAAAGGGTGTGTGAACAGTACCCAACACAGCATAAATGTGATACAAACATGAAGCAAACATATTTGGACATGAAAGAAAATCTGAGAAATCAGGCATCCAGATGATTTATAAATAAACTATTTTACACAAAAAGACCTGTGAATTTTGTCACGCTTTGTTCCACAATATAGCATACAATATATCGAAAATGAACTAAAAATAAAAATGAATTTATTTAATCTCTTAAAGGGGTTATCCCACGAATAATGTAAAAAATGAAAATCAGACATCATATAGTACAAGACAACCTCTTTTTAACAAAGCTAGAACCAGCCCTGTACCTCACATGGATCCAGAGATCTCCCATTCATTGCTCTTCTAGATTTATATCAAGCTGACAGCTCAAGGGGAGTGTCTTTTCTGCTGCAGCTCAGGGGGCGTGTCTCAGTTCTCCCTATCACAGCTCAGGAGGCAGTTAAAAGTTGAAACTGAGCATGTGCGGCCTGCTCAGTGAATAGGTCAAAGAAATAAGAAATGAAGTGGTCCTATACAGATACATGTTACTGAATAACTCAGTAGCTATACAAAATTTTTAATGACATGCAATTACAATAGTATTCAGATCCAGGTGCTGGTTTGAAAACTGTAGAATATTTTTCGTGGGACAACCCCTTTAATATTATAAAAATGAGTTTCTCTCTGTCTGTTATCTATGCACAACCAAACTACTGGACCGATTTTCACCTAATTCAGGTACATCAGGTGTCCGGGAAGGTTTTAGACCAGGTGTCATCTCTCTAGGACGTACCGTTCCCGAGATATTCCCAAAATATGATCTCCATTAGCCAATATTAGCCCGGGAGCTTTGGTTTTAAACCACAACTGCCATTCTCTGCACAGAGCAAGCAAATAAAGCTGGAATGGCACTCCTTAGTTTGATAAAGGTGCTCAATGATCGGGCTAGTACCCAATATATATAAAAAAAGTAAAATCACGGCACTCCAAAACTTGTTAACTTATGGACATCAGAACGCTTTATTTAGGTTAGGTTACCACATATAGAAACATAAGGCCAACGTTTCGGTCCTCCCGGACCTTGATCACGGCCGTTGGTGTAAGTGGGAGCAGAGGATTAAGCGTCCGTCATTCACAGACACACACAGGGAGGACAGGTTTCCATAACAACACAGCCAGGTAATTAGCAGCCAGCTGAGGAGCTCAGCTCAGCCATTTCTATTCACTGACGCTGTTAAAGGTATTCCAGTTACTATAAATGTAACTTATGTTTTAGACTAATTTTAGACTAAGACAGTTCAGTAGTAATAAAAGATTCCACTGCTACCCATTGTGTGGCCTCATAAATAAGCATGGTATCGACCTTTAATTCTGCCTGAGAACAGAAGGATTAACAAGCTACGGCGGTGCAGAGACCATCCCAGCACGGCACATTCATCGATTGGTAAAGTAACATTTACATTGATCACCACTGGACCATCAACCTTGTTAATCTTTATACGGGGCAATAATAACACTGAACCACCAATGAATATGTATATATTATAACTATCAGTATTTTGGGAACAATAAGCCCTATATTATAAGTTATTGTTACGTAACGGCATCCGAGCAGCCTTATGCACAGCGGCACTTTAACCCTTGAAACACTACAACCAGGAACTAAAGTGGACTAATATATTAAGTATATTTAGGACTACTACTACCAGTGATTTTGTTACTACTTGGAATTTTTCCATTTGGATTCTTTTTATTTTTTATTCTTATTTTTATTTTTATATCTTTACGTATAATCCAGCGCTGGACTAATATCTATTTTCATTCTATACATTTTTATATTATTGTCATTAATAAAACCTATGTCTTAATCTCATCTAGAGTGTTCCTACTTACCTATATTAATATTTATTAAGATTTCCCACAGCATTTGGGTGTGCTGACTAGTGGTGCACCTCACTATTCATCAGATCAAGCAGTGAGCTACTATCTCCTTGTTACCATTTAAAAATCAACGTCTGTCCGCTGCAGGGGTGGAAGGGAGGTTGACTTTCTCTCTGCAACGACACACAGAAACATTAAACGAATTAAATTAAATAGATAAAATATACCCGCGCAAAGCAATGTTTTCTTCCACTGCTACCCACTGTGTTTCCTCAAATTACCATGGCATTGACCTATAATTCAGGCCACCCTGAAAAGAAGGACTTAAAAGCACCCCCACAGCCCCCCCCCCCCCAAGATCCCGGTAAACCACGCCCCTGACCCGGTCAGGTCTTGCCCCTTCCCACTCCGCAGCCAATGGGGATTGAAAAAATAAAGGTAAAAATCAATTTCTGTCAGCTGCATTGACTTTCTCTCTGCAACAACACACAGAAACATAAAATGAAATAGATGAAAATATACCCAGGCGAAGCCGGGTCTTTCTGCTAGTATTTAATAAATTTCTGTCATAAAATACCTGAACTGATGAGCGTTTTTGTGAACGACTGCGCTGCGTTTACAGCGTTATATGGGCGTGGTCAAACCGTACCCCTGTTCGTGTTAGCTTTTTCGCGCCATTTTAGCGTTGGTTAGAGACACACGTCAGCCTTCATTTCTACAGCAAATTCTGAGGTAACTTTCCGGCGCTTGGTTTGAGGGCGCAAGCATGGCTGACTTGCCTATGACGGCCATTACGTGAGGTCGGGAGAGGCGGCCGTGTACAGGCACTGTAGAACAGCAGAGGGTGGCTGAGGAAGATGCGCTGCCTCTGGCTGGAATATAACGGCCGTATGCGAGGTAGGGCGCCATTTTCTTCTTCCTGATCCGCGCCCAGGATCCACCACCGTTCAGTGCAGCAGCAGGTCTCCTTCCTACACTGCCAGATTGTGCATGGAGACCTCTAGCCTAAAACGCCCGGTCCTGGAGCGTTCCTAGAGCTGAAGATGAGGGGCTTTACCTCAGAAGGTTGCCTGAGGGCTTATACAAAACGTATCAGCCTGTCATCCCAGGACTTACCTTCAAACTGGCCAACGTGTTCAAAGTCTGATCTAGGCCTAGCATATGTTGAAGTCAAACTATATGGGTTTTTGTCTCAGTTAGGACAAAAGCACTGTGAAAGCTGTGATTTTTTTTTTAAATATATAATTATGTAAAAAGATCACCTTTTGAGGGCCCTTCCATAAAAGCTAAGCATTGGGTCAGTTATCTGGTACAAACCTTTGTACAGACGGCCTTTCTCGATAACTGACCTTGTAAAGATGTCACCCATCATCTAACATCAGGGTTACCAACGGTCCAGAAATTTCTGGACAGTCAGTAAAAATGGGTGACTTTCTTCCTGTGTCCGTGAAAAAATAGATGTGTCCTTAATTTTTTTTTTTTTTTTTTTAGGCTGGTGGTACTTGACTAGATTATTTTGGTGGCAATTATCATCATTACCAGTAAACACTGGTAATGAGGTCTTATCAGTTTATTGATTACTTATAATATTTATCATTCACTATGGGTTTCCTATTTGTCCTTAAAAAATGTTGGCTGCCCGTGATTTGGGGATAAGTTGTCCAGAAAAAAGAAAAAGTCTGGTTGGCAACACTGCCCAACATATGAGCAAACACTTGATGTATCCTTCAGGGGGTTACAGGCTCCTTACATTACCTTGGAAATTGAGGTGCTTGACAGACAAGGTGGGGGGCTCCCTTTTGTCAGCCAATTGGGGCCCTGTAGTGCGATCAGTGGGTAAACGGTCTGCGACAAATGAAAGCCTATTAGGGTGTGGATTTTTGTTGGTTTTTTTTTCCCTATACCAAAATAAAAATGTAAAAAAGATGCTTGAAGTAAGCACCCAACTGGTTTAAAATGGGAACCCATGCCACAGTTCATAAGCCACAGATATTCCTCTCTGCGGGTTTGCTATCCATTTGGCAGAAAAAATTATTTCAATTCCCAACACGTGTAAATACTGATCAGTTACAGATGTGGAATATGGATTTTTTTTTTTTTTAATGTTAAGGTTTTTGCTATAAATTGTCAATTTATTTGCTGTTTTTGTAATGCTGTTACACGTGAATTATCAGATATGAATAGGAGAGGAGGCTTTCATTACACTGCACTACCACTACAGTCTTCACAGCGCGCAAGTGAACATTGAAGAGGTCATAAAAATATAAAAGTAGATTATTCCCACATATTAAAAATAAATATACCATATTTTTGGACTATAAGACGCAGCCCCCAAGGGAGTAGTAGTGCGTCTTATAGTCTATATGCTAATTATCTCTTTCATTACAGGGCTCCAGATGGCGACCAAAATGGTCGCAAATACGACTTAGATTTTACAAATGGCGACAAGACTTCTATCGCGCAGCCTAGTATCAGAGAGCATGGAGCAGTTAAAATAAAAAAAATCTCTTACCTGTCCTGCGCCACGGCTCCGCTCCGGGTCCGACGCTCCTCTGTCTTCCGGGCGGCTCTGAACTGTCCTGACAGCGTACAGCGTCAGGACGTAGTGCGCGCACTCTGACCTGACGCTGCACGCAGTCAGGTGATAGTGCAGCGCTGGGAGGACAGAAGAACGATGGACCCCAAGCGAGCCGCGGCGCAGGACAGGTAAGGGATTTTTTAAATTTTATTCTGATGGGCGCAGAGTGGGCTGGTCTGAGGTCTGATGGGGCCACAATGGGCTGATCTAAGGTCTGATGGGGGCACAGTGGGCTGGTCTGAGGTCTGATGGGGCCACAATGGGCTGATCTAAGGTCTGATGGGGGCACAGTGGGCTGATCTAAGGTCCGATGGGGCCACAATGGGCTGATCTGAGGTCCGATGGGGCCACAATGGGCTGATCTGAGGTCCGATGGGGCCACAATGGGCTGATCTGAGGTCTGATGGGGGCACAATGGGCTGATCTAAGGTCTGATGGGGGCACAGTGGGCTGATCTAAGGTCTGATGGGGGCACAGTGGGCTGATCTAAGGTCCGATGGGGCCACAATGGGCTGATCTGAGGTCCGATGGGGCCACAATGGGCTGATCTGAGGTCCGATGGGGCCACAATGGGCTGATCTGAGGTCCGATGGGGCCACAATGGGCTGATCTAAGGTCTGATGGGGGCACAGTGGGCTGATCTAAGGTCTGATGGGGGCACAGTGGGCTGATCTAAGGTCCGATGGGGCCACAATGGGCTGATCTGAGGTCCGATGGGGCCACAATGGGCTGATCTGAGGTCCGATGGGGCCACAATGGGCTGATCTGAGGTCTGATGGTGGCACAATGAGCTGATCTGAGGTCTGATGAGGGCACAGTAGGCTAATCTGAGGTCTGATGGGGGCATAATGGGCTGATCTAAGGTCTGATGGGGCCACAATGGGCTGATCTGAGGTCTGATGGGGGCACAGTGGGCTGATGTTAGGTCTGATGGGGGCACAGTGGGCTGATGTTAGGTCTCATGAGGGCACAGTGGGCTGATGTTAGGTTTGATGGGGGCACAGTGGGCTGATCTGAGGTCTGATGGGGGCACAGTTGGCTGATCTGAGGTCTGCTTGGGGCCACAATGGGCTGATCTGAGGTCCGATGGGGCCACAATGGGCTGATCTGAGGTCTGATGGGGCCACAATGAGCTGA
Source organism: Rhinella marina (assembly GCA_900303285.1). NCBI lineage: Eukaryota > Metazoa > Chordata > Amphibia > Anura > Bufonidae > Rhinella > Rhinella marina. The sequence continues at coordinate 94,208 of ONZH01021464.1, forward strand.
TCTGAGGTCTGATGAGGGCACAGTAGGCTAATCTGAGGTCTGATGGGGGCACAATGGGCTGATCTAAGGTCTGATGGGGCCACAATGAGCTGACCTGAGGTCTTATGGGGGCACAGTGGGCTGATCTGAGGTCTGATGGGGGCACAGAGGGCTGATCTGAGGTCTGATGGGGGCACACACATTATACTGGTTGGGGTTTTTATTACTGGGGAGGGCGCACTGCGCCACCAATGATGATAACTACGTTTAATACAACTACAGAAGGCGGGTGCGGCACATGAGGGGTTAACTACCACTGATTGCAGCTCCCTATAATACAGGTCAGGTGCCAGCTATGTGATCCTGCGCCGGCGCCCGCCTCCTGTAGTTGTATTAAACGTAGTTATCATCATTGGTGGCGCAGTGCGCCCTCCCCCAGTAATAAGAACCCCCAACCAGTATAATAATCATTAGTGGCTCAGTGCACGCCCCCCCCCCCCCCAGTATTATTCATGGTGGCGCAGTGCCCAACCCCCCCCCCCCCAACTATATTAATCAATGGTGGCAGTGGCCACAGGGTCCCCTCCCCCCTCACCCTCTTCATTGGTGGTTCAGTGGCAGTTCCGATCGGAGCCCAGCAATGTAATCGCAGAGCTCCGATCGGTTACAATGGCAACCAGGACGCTACTGAAGTCCTGGCTGCCATGGTAAGCTCCCTGCTGCCCTGGGCTTTGTGCACAGAGAGTGTAAAGTCCTATTCATCCTGAACACACGCCGGGCGGCATCCGTGGTATTGCAGATCCGTACTTTTGCGGATCCACAGTACTACGGCCGTCTGAATGGCCCCTTAATCACCCCCTTTCCCAATATACTATAAAATATATTAATAAATATCCGAAAAGTCCAAACTATTAAAATATAAAAAAAATCTCCTATATGGTGACACGTAAAAGAAAAAAAGAAATTTGCCATTTTTTAGTCCCCTTGTCCCGCCAAAAAAATAGGATAGGACAATTCTATTAATGGCCAGACGTTCCATCTCCTCCAAGTCTTTTTTTTAAATTATAATTATATGTATTTAAATTTGGCGCCTAAAAATTTTATTTGGCTCCTAAATTTTTCAGTTCAGGAGCCAATGGCTCCTAGGTATTTTTTTTAGTCTGGAGCACTGCATTATGGAAGCAGTCATTAGCATGCGGGAGGCGAGGGCAGGGCTGCGCTGGCTATACTTACCTTCACTCGTCTTACAGGTCCCGCTGTGGTGTCCTGACCACACACAGCTGCAGGACATAGTGCAAGTAGGCGTGTGCTGTCAGGTCACGGTACATAGCAGGAACTGGAAGAACCGATGGAGCGGTAAGTCCTGGATATGTGGTACTGTTTAGAGATAAGTTTATTATTGTTATTAAAGGGGTTCTCCAGGAATTAAGAAAATGAATATACTTAAATATTACTTTATTATAAATATATTCTCAAATACCTTTCATTATTTATAATGGCTCGTTTTGTCTGGGGAGCAATCATTAGGAGAAACAAAATGGCCGCCGTCCTATTAGTTCAGACAAAACCTGTCCTGATCACACAGGAGGACAAGTTACTTCACAACACTGAGGTAAAGAGCTTCCTCCTCCTCCTCTCTACCTGTCAGGGATTATGATCCTGAATACAGATAAGATCTTTAGCTGAATCTGGGGAATTTAGTTCATGAGGAGACATGAAGTACAGAGAGAACGGACATGACAGACTGTGGTAATGTGTTGCTATGGTAATGGAGATTGCATACAAGTGCAGCTGCTGATTAGCCACACCCCCACCCTCCTCTTATGTCTCCTCATCTTGTCCATTCCCACAGAGATTCACCTGTATTCAGGATGATGATTCCTGACAAGCAGAGCAGAGAGGAGGATGAGGCAGATCTTTACCTCAGTGTTGTGAAGTAACTTGTCCTCCTGTGTGATTAAGACAGGTTCTGTGTGTACTGATAGGACGGCAGCCATTTTGTTTCTCCTAATGACTGCTCTTTAGACAAAATGAGCCAATATAAGCAATGAAAGGTATTTGTGAATACATTTCTTATAAAATAATATTTACTTTTTTTCATTTTGTTAATTCCTGGAGAACCCCTTTAAAAAAAAATTTAAATGTCTGATGGGGGATGCGATCTGAGGAGGTCCAATCAGATGCTGATAGGGATTGTGGGGTGCAATGGGGGCTGATCTGAGGCTGTGGAGTCCAATCTGAGGCTGAATGGGGGTCTGATCTGAGGCTGTTGAAGGATGGGGAACTCTGATGGGAGGCTGATCTGAGGCTAATGGAGGTTGGAGTGTCTGATCTGAGGCTGTTGAGGGGTCTGATGGAGCTTGGGAGTCTGATTTGAGATCTGATTTGGGGTCTGATCTGAGGTCTAATGAAGAATGGGGGTCTGCTCCAAAATGGAGGTCTGATACAAAATATTTTTTTCTCATTTTCCTCCAAATCCTAGGTGCTTCATAGTCCGAAAAATACTGTATCTGGAGTACTTTTAGTACTTTTTAGCTTTCTTTACTCATCCCTCTGCAGCTCTGGTCTCCTACTTTTCTATGAGTGAGTCATCAAACACCTGCATCTCCCAGGAGTGCATTACAGTCAGCCCTTCCTCCCCTGCATAGAAATGAGTCCCTTTCACAGCCCTAGTGTTTCCACTAATCGTATGGTAATGCACCACCCCTCTATTTTCTTCACCCTTGTCTAGAGAGAGATGTATAGCTATATACTTTTATGAATTCAGAAATAGGGAAGAATTAATGAAATATGTCTGGGCCGCTTCACTATGAGATTACTATGTCGGCACTGAGAGGAGGGGAATGGAGCTGGGAAGCTACTGAGCATGTGCGTCCACCATTGAATGCAACAGAAGGTGGAACAGAAGAAGAAACAGCAGGGGGTGCTACCACAGAAAATGTAATGTACAAATAATGTAAAAATATATGGTTTGGCTGAAATGGCAAATCCTCCAGTGCTGTGAAGAAGTATCACCCGCAGTTCTTCTGCGTGTTCACGAAGACTGGATTAAACGTTTAACCGCATGCATCCGGAAGAATGGTGGACATTTCAAACACGCCATGTAAAGCACTTTGACCTTACTTCTAAACAGGTAAAGATAGGTCAAAGCTGACACTTCCAATGTTTTTCTGAGTTAATTCTAGTCCGGATGGATATATCACATGACCATTGGAAAAATCTGAGATTAATTCAATATGGTGGATTTTTAAAATGGTGCCCACCACCAAGTAATGCAGCCTCCCTCCCAATTAATACTTTCACACATTGGAAGACAATTTTCTACAAGTGACTCCTGTGTCCAGCCTTTTGCCTCAGTTTTTTGGGCATTGATAAATCTCCTGTAAATCTCCTTGTTTTTCTACAGTACCTGCAGCCACCCATAGGAGGAGCTTAGCACAAGGAATTTAGACAGTTACCATTGATCTCGAAGCTGTAACATCACTTTACATTGTGCCCCCTCTATTGGCAGCTGTGTGGAAACACTGTAGATCTGTCTCTGGAATGAGAGAAGGTGTTCAACGCTGATCTCGTTCACCCTGACTAGTCCCGTGGTCTGCCTACATGATAAGAACGCCACTGCCAGGGTGCAGTCCCAGTTCTAACAAGTGCTTTTGGTCTTCATTGTAGTCCCTGCCCAATGCCTCCTACTTTTCACTTACAACTCCAGCCTTTTCCAACGTCCAAATTGAAATCTTGTGCATTAAGATCGTGCAATTTTATGATAATAATCTGTATTGCGGTGTGTCATACCTATCAGCAGAAAAAAGACTGGCATTCTATCAAGCCCTGTCTCTTGGAGGATCAACTAGTGGTACAAAGATGGCAGTCCGATGTGTCTTATAGTCCGAAAAATACGGTATCTGGAGTACTTTTAGTAGTTTTGAGCTATTTTTACTCATCCCTCTGCAGCTCTGGTCTCCTTTACTTCAAGAGGGACATCAAACACCTGCATCTCCTAGGAGTGAATTACAATCAACTCTTCCTAACTAGAGTTGATCGAACGTGCTCGTAACGAGCACTGTACTGCTCGGATCCCCTGTGCTCGCATGGCCGCAGGCATCCGGATCCGTCCTCACCTGACTGTAAGTCAATGGGGGCGGATCCGTTTGGTATGACACACGAGTGTGTGATACCAAACGGATCCGTCCCCACTGACTTACAGTCGGGTGAGGAGGACGGATCCTGATGGCTGCGCAGCAGAGCGCAGGGGATCCGAGCAGTACAGTGCTCGTTACGAGCACGTTCGATCAACTCTATTCCTAACCCTTCCTAGAAAGGAGTCCCTTTTACAGCCCTAGCGATTCCACTAGTACAGTATGTACCTCCCCCTTGTCGGCCATTGTTCTCCTGGACAACCAATGATGCCTCTTTAACCACTTCCCATCCGCCTATAGGATATAAATGTCCGAGAAGTGGTTAAGTATCTCTGAATCGACGTTTCTGAACGTCCATTCAGAGATAGCAGCTGCACACTAATCATGCAGCTGCACAGTGTGGTACCTGCAGTCAGTGACAGCAGGGTACCCCGAAAGGAAGGCAGGGACCGTTCCCAGGGGTCCCTGCCTTGTAGATCGCTGTATACACAGCACTCACTGAGCGCTTCCTGTTCCGACCCGGCAGTCACATGATCGCCGGGGCCGGGAGAGTGCAGGAGCTGCCGGGTCTCTCATAGACCCGATCAGCCCTGCACTGAGGCTGTACAGCATAGTATTATACTGTACAGCCTCTCTGGGGATGTGTTTCCCCTGTAACTGGGGAAATCACACATAAAAAAAATAATTTTCCCCAAATATGTCATTAAAAAAATGTTACAAATAAAAATAAATAAATAAAATAGACATATTTGGTATCACCGCGTCCGCAACGACCGGCTCTATAAAAATATCACATGATCTACCCCATCAAGTGAACTGCATAAAAAATTTCTAATAAAAATTATGCCAAAACAGCTTTTTTTTTGTCGCCTCACCTACCAAAAAACATAATATCAAACAATCAAAAAGTCGTATGCATCCCAAAATGGTAGCAATAAAAACGTCACCTCATCCCGCAAAAAATAAACCCCCACACAAGATCATAGCCAGAAAAATGAAAAAAAAGGCTCTTAAAAAATTGCAACACAAAAACATTTCTAAAAATGCTCTTATTGTGTAAAACGTAAAAAAAAACCCAAAAAACATAGACATATTTGGTATTGTTGCGTCCGTAACAACTGGCTCTACAAAAATATCACATGATCTACCCCATCAAAGGGAACGGTGCAAAAAAAAAAAATATAGCAAAATGCCCCTAAACTGCTTTTTTTTTGTGACTTAACCTCCCAAAAATTAGATTAAAAAGTGATCAGAAAGCTGGATGTACCCCAAAGCTTGTCCCGCAAAAAATAAGCCCTCACGCAGCTCAGTCTACAAATAAATTAAAAGTTATCTCTCTTACAAACCATGACAGAAAATTCCATGTTAGAAAATGCAGATGCTGCTCCTCCCCTTCTGAGCCCTGGCGTATCCCCAAATAACAGTTTACGACGACATGTGGGGTGTTTCTGCAAACTGCAGAATCGGGGTAATAAATATTGAGTTTTGTTTTGTTGTTAACTCTTGATGTGTTACAGGAAAAAAATGATTAAAATGGAAAATCTGCAAAAAAAAGTGAAATGTTGAAATTTCACATCTATTTTGCTTTAATTCCTGTGGAATACTTAAAGGGTTAACAACATTTCTAAAACCAGTTTTGAATAGTTTGAGGAGTGTAGTTTCTAAAATGGGGTAATTTATGGGTGGTTTCTATTATGTAAGCCGCATAAAGTGACTTCACAACTGAACTGGTCCTTAAAAAAGTTGATTTTGCAAATTTGCAAAAATTGCGTCTAAAATGCTAAACCTTCTACTGTCCTAAAAAAATAAAATGACACTACCAAAATGATGTCAACGTAGAGTAGACATATGGGGAATGTATATTAAAAAGGATTTTATGGGGTATCACTATCTGTCTTAAAAGCAGAGAGATTCAAATTTAGAAAACAGTGAATTTTTTCAAATTTTTGTTAACTTTTGGATTTTTTATAAATAAAATTAAAACTTATCGACTCAAATTTACCATTAAGTACAATGTGTCACGAGAAAACAATCTCAGAATCGCTTGGATAAGTAAAAGCGTTCCAAAGTTATTACCACATGAAGTGACACATGTCAGATCTGCAAAATTAGGCCTGGTCAGGAAGGGGGGAAATGGCCCGGAGCTGAAGTGGTTAAAAAGAGTCAAATTTACTTAATCTCTAGTAGTTAAAATGGAGCTCGGGGGCGAGGGATATGTTGTATTTTATAACATATTGTATATTTACTTATTTTTTGTATATACTACAGGGTGGGCCATTTATATGGATACACCTCACATACACTCACCGGCCACTTTATTAGGTACACCATGCTAGTAACGGGTTGGACCCCCTTTTGCCTTCAGAACTGCCTCAATTCTTCGTGGCATAGATTCAACAAGGTGCTGGAAGCATTCCTCAGAGATTTTGGTCCATATTGACATGATGGCATCACACAGTTGCCGCAGATTTGTCGGCTGCACATCCATGATGCGAATCTCCCGTTCCACCACATCCCAAAGATGCTCTATTGGATTGAGATCTGGTGACTGTGGAGGCCATTTGAGTACAGTGAACTCATTGTCATGTTCAAGAAACCAGTCTGAGATGATTCCAGCTTTATGACATGGCGCATTATCCTGCTGAAAGTAGCCATCAGATGTTGGGTACATTGTGGTCATAAAGGGATGGACATGGTCAGCAACAATACTCAGGTAGGCTGTGGCGTTGCAACGATGCTCAATTGGTACCAAGGGGCCCAAAGAGTGGCAAGAAAATATTCCCCACACCATGACACCACCACCACCAGCTTGAACCGTTGATACAAGGCAGGATGGATCCATGCTTTCATGTTGTTGACGCCAAATTCTGACCCTACCATCCGAATGTCGCAGCAGAAATCGAGACTCATCAGACCAGGCAACGTTTTTCCAATCTTCTACTGTCCAATTTCGATGAGCTTGTGCAAATTGTAGCCTCAGTTTCCTGTTCTTAGCTGAAAGGAGTGGCACCCGGTGTGGTCTTCTGCTGCTGTAGCCCATCTGCCTCAAAGTTCGACGTACTGTGCGTTCAGAGATGCTCTTCTGCCTACCTTGGTTGTAACGGGTGGCAATTTGAGTCACTGTTGCCTTTCTATCAGCTCGAACCAGTCTGCCCATTCTCCTCTGACCTCTGGCATCAACAAGGCATTTCCGCCCACAGAACTGCCGCTCACTGGATGTTTTTTCTTTTTCGGACCATTCTCTGTAAACCCTAGAGATGGTTGTGCGTGAAAATCCCAGTAGATCAGCAGTTTCTGAAATACTCAGACCAGCCCTTCTGGCACCAACAACCATGCCACGTTCAAAGGCACTCAAATCACCTTTCTTCCCCATACTGATGCTCGGTTTGAACTGCAGGAGATTGTCTTGACCATGTCTACATGCCTAAATGCACTGAGTTGCCGCCATGTGATTGGCTGATTAGAAATTAAGTGTTAACGAGCAGTTGGACAGGTGTACCGAATAAAGTGGCCGGTGAGTGTAAAATGGGAATGGTTGGTGATATTAACTTCCTGTTTTCGGCACATTAGTATATGGGAGGGGGGAAACTTTTCAAGATGGGTGGTGACCATGGCGGCCATTTTGAAGTCGGCCATTTTGGATCCCACTTTAGTTTTTTCAATGGGAAGAGGGTCATGTGACACATCAAACTTATTGAGAATTTCACAAGAAAAACAATGGTGTGCTTGGTTTTAACGTAACTTTATTTACAAGTTTCTGACCACTTATAAAATGTGTTCAAAGTGCTGCCCATTGTGTTGGATTGTCAATGCAACCCTCTTCTCCCACTCTTCACACACTGATAGCAACACCGCAGAAGAAATGCTAGCACAGGCTTCCAGTATCCGTAGTTTCAGGTGCTGCACATCTCGTATCTTCACAGCATAGACAATTGCCTTCGGATGACCCCAAAGATAAAAGTCTAAGGGGGTCAGATCGGGAGACCTTGGGGGCCATTCAACTAGCAAAATTTAAATGTACATATTTGTGTTCTCAATAAAAGAAATAGGAAAAAATACAAAAAAAGTCAATCCTTGTCGTGGTTAAAAAACAGAAAGTTTGTAATCCGTTATGTAGATGTGAGAGTAGAAATAACAATGCATAATTAGATAAACCTTATTAAGAAAATGAGGTGTGACCCCTCTTAATAGGTTTACGAACATCCGTTAATTTGATCGCACTGAAGTTTTGTGATATTACATTCGAAATTTAGCCCTCTGAATATCTTCACTAATGGACGCCTATAATAAACTGATAGGACGGAGCTGACGTACATCTCTGCCCTCCAGGTAGCTGGTGTTGTATCGCTTCTCGCCAGCCCAGGGCTCGGATTTCTACATGGCGCCAGAGGTTTGTGAAGGGCGCTGCATGGCGAAAGCAGATCTCGTTTCTTTCAGAATTCTTTTTTTGGGCAGTGATCGAAATGACTACCTTCAGGGATGCGGATTCACTAAGTGTGACTGATCGGCTGCAGCTGGAGATCAGCGCCACAGCTGGGATGCCGTTGTAGTGTACATTTAGAATACGTGGATTCAAAGCGTAAACACCATCGGTTTAAGACGAATAAAAAAATAAATGACAAAGATAAACATCCAGTTGTCAAGGTTTAGGCTGGAATCTCTTGGTTTTGCTTTTTTTTTTTTAAATTCACTTATGGTTTAACCCTTAGGATACTGAAGGTTTTTGTGTTTTCTTGCTTTTTTCTATATCTACCTTAAGCCATAACATTTTTATTTTTCTGTTCACATAGCTGTATGAGGCCTTATTTTTTGCGGGACAAGTTGTACTTTCTAATGCCACCATTTAATATGGCATACAATGTAGTGGAAAGCAGTAAAAAATTCCAAATGGGGTGAAATTGGAAAAAAAAACGCAATTCCTCCACAGTTTTATGTGTTTTGTTCCCATACCGCCCCCTTTGCGGTAAAACTGACCTGTGTCGCTTACAACGATACCAGATATGTTTTTTATGTCTAAATAGTGTAAAAATGTTTAAATTTAAACTTTGAAAAAAAAAAATCTTTTTTACATCACCATATTCTGACCCTCATAACGTTTTATAAGTTTTTTATAGTTATATCTACTGAGCTGTGTGGTGGCTCATTTTTTGTGCGACAATCTGTAGTTTTTATTGATACCATTTTGGAGTGTGTCTGACATTTGATCACATTTTATTGCATTTTTTTGGGTAAGAGAAGCAATCAAAAATTGGCTATTTTGACCCTTTTTATCTAAAATATTTTTATATTTTTATATTTTAATAGTACGGGCATTTTCGGACGCAGTGATGCCCAAGATGTTTATATTTTTTTGTTATGTTGTTTATGTATTTATTTTTTTGTCCTACAGAAAGAGGGGTGATTTAAACTTTTATATATTTTTTATTTTTTTAATATATTTTTAACATTTTTTAATGTTTTATGATTTTGAAGCTCATATTTGAGCTTTTTTTAATTCTGTACCCTTATGTGTCTTAGGCTTCTTTCACATGAACGTTGTGTTTTGCGGTCTGCAAAACACTGATACCAGCCCATGTGCTTTCCACAATTTGCGGACCACACATGCAGGGGATAGCATAGAAATGCATATTCTTGTCCGCAATTGTGGACAAGAATAGGACATGTTCTATTCTTTTTGAGTGGCACGGAGCAACAGATGCGGACAGCACACCATGTGCTGTCTGCATCTTTTGTGGCCCCATATTAATAAATGGGTCCGGATCTGAGCCACAAAATATGCGGCTCGGATCCCGCATAAACTACTGTCGTGTGAAAGAAGCCTTAGACCCATGATTTGTATAGAATAGCTTATTTCTTATGTTGGCCTGCCACCTGCTGGCCAAAAATAGAATTGCAGCTTCAATACCCTGGGTCTCTTCAGAGAGGCCCAGCGTATTGGATTCAATTACAAGTATTCTCATTGGCCAAAGAGGATGCCCGTAAGAAGCCTGGGTTTTTCACCCTTTACATGCCTTGATCACGGCATCTAAAGGCTTTAATAACTGGGTCTCTGCACGTGTGAGCAAGCGACATGTTTGCACTTTGCTCCATCGCTGTACGTGGTAGCGAACGGGTTAAAGAGAATCTGTTACCATGAAAATTCAGTGTAATCTGCAGGCATTGTGTTATAGAGCAGGAGATGCTGAGTAGATTGATATATAGTTTTATAGGGAAATATTCAGCAAAGTTTGTAATTTATTCATTTAAATTCCTGTTCATTCTGGGCTTTGGGTGCCCCATTCGTGAAATAGAAGCAGATACCAGAGATGGGACCCGCACCTATTGGATATTTAAAAGGGTTTTCCGAGATTTTAATACTGATGACCTGTCCTCAGAATAGTTCATCAGTATCTGACTGGTGGGGATCCGACACCCGAGACCCCCGCTGATAAGTTGTTTGAGAAGGTATCCCGCGCTCCTGTGAGCACCGTGGCCTTCTCTCTGCTCACCAAGCACAGTGCCATACATTGTACAGTGTCTGTGCTTGGTATTGCGCACCAACCCTTTCACTTCAATGGAGCTGGACTATGCCTAGGCCATATGAGCGATGAACATGACATCTCTGGACTAGGGAAAGCAGTGAATAGGCTGCGGCACTATTGCGAACAGCTGCCCTTCATTTCTATGGGGCCGATGGAAATAGCCGAGCCAGTGGAGCTGCGCATGCGCAGTGTGCCCTCCACCATCTTTCCCCGCTCTGTTCTTGGTGTAGGTGTGGGACCTGCACCTGTCAGACAATGGGGGCATATCCTAGTGATATGCCCCCATTTTCTGTGATGGAAAAACCCCTTTGAGCCAATTCATTTTGCAGATCGTTGTCGTGGACGTATCCATAAGCGGCACATCACTGCTGGGTCACATGCCGTTTGGGGACCTTTCATTGCCATGGCCAGTGATTGGCTGCAGCATCACACATGACCTATGTCCATGCCAGAAGTTTACATGTGGGGACCTAAGCGCAGTGATGACGGCAGCAGAGCCACAGTGCCAGAATCACTGGGGAACAGGTAAGTATGTCACACGACTCCACACATCCTGCTGGGTGGAGGGAGGTATTTGTAAAAATATATTAAGTTGGGCAACCCCTTTACGGTGCATGGTTTCTTACAGTGTATTATAGCTATCTTGTGTCTTATATAAACCTTATGGAAATGTTCTGAGCTGTTACATTGATGGAAGCCCACTGTAACCAAGGAGCAGGGGCACATGTTGAATCGCCGCCACCCTTTGACCCCATTGACACCGATACCCATGCGGCCCATGTGTTCAGTATTGCAGATGGTACGGGATTTCTTTTGTTTAGACCCCTCTGATCAACTCTGATGAACTATACATATATTTGTTTGCACAAAAACAGTATTTTATTCCTATAAAGAACATAAAGCCTATGCGGAGTGAGGTGTGTGTCCTTATATCGGATATGTTGGCCTTGAATGCAAAGGAGAGACTCGATGCAACCTGCGTTCAGCCAGAAGCGGTCTGGGGCACAGACTCTTCTATTCCTGTCTTGTTGATAGCGTCCACAGGGAATATACAGGTCACAAGTCTCGCAGCCAGACGGCGAGCGCTGAAATCAGAGACTGCACTCACCCAGTGAAAGGCGTCTTTAACGTTTATAATTTAATTATAATATTTGTTTAGTCGTGTTCAGCGGCTCGGCTCTTCTTCATTTACTTGTATTTGGGTGCAGCCATACATAATGCAACCGGTGCAGAAAACCCATGTTTACAGCAGCAGCAAATTGTGTGTGACATTTCCTGCAGTGTGCGGATGAACGTTAACAAGTGTCCGCAATGAAAACCGCACAACGGGGGGAATTTATCAGCGTTTTAGGCCGTCTATAATCTCACATCTCCAGCCTAAACTGAAATCTATGCCAGCGCCTACCTGCTGTAGATTTCAGCTCCTGGTGCACAGACATCACAGGTTCAACAAATAAATCGGCCACATCTTAATCCTTTTTACAGAGGCTGGAGTGTAAATTGCAAGTCTTTAGTGAATGACCCCCACATGCTCTGTCATTATGACGCAGTTTGTTGCTGGGTCCTTTCGAGGACAGAGGAACCCGGTGACCCAGACAAAGGGGAAAAGACCCTGTTGATCCTTCCTTGGTCATTTTTTACCATGTTGGTAAAGAGTTTCTTACAATCCCGAGCTGCGTCTGTGCACATGTTCCAGGGTGTCACGGGACACTATGTAGGGCTTATTCTACAGTGCTGGGAATAAGGTCCCTTAAAGGGATTGTCCAAGATTTAGATAGGCCATCAATATCAGATTGGTGGGGATCCAACAACCCGTGCCCTTGCCTGTTCGCCAGTAGCTCCAGCACCATCCACTCTATAGTGGGTGGGCATTGAATCGAACTACACAATGGATGGAGCTGTAGTCCCGGAGCCGGTGCTACCGCAGAACAGCTGATCGGCCAAGGTGCCCCAGAGGAATGCCGTGCCGAGAGTTTATGTTACGCCATTCTGTCCATAATATACAGGGCAGGCCATTTATATGGATACACCTAAATAAAATGGGAATGGTTGGTGATATTAACTTCCTGTTTTTGGCACATTAGTATATGGGAGGGAAGAAGCTTTTCAAGATGGGTGGTGACCATGGCGGCCATTTTGAAGTCGGCCATTTCGGATCCAACTTTAGTTTTTTCAATGGGAAGAAGGTCATGTGACACATCAAACTTATTGAGAATTTCACAAGAAAAACAATGGTGTGCTTGGTTTTAACGTAACTTTATTCTTTCATGAGTTATTTACAAGTTTCTGACCACTTATAAAATGTGTTCAAAGTGCTGCCCATTGTGTTGGATTGTCAATGCAGCCCTCTTCTCCCACTCTTCACACACTGATAGCAACACCGCAGAAGAAATGCTAGCACAGTTTGATGTGTCACATGACCCTCTTCCCATTGAAAAAACTAAAGTTGGATCCAAAATGGTCGACTTCAAAATGGCCGCGATGGTCACCACCCATCTTGAAAAGTTTTCCCCCTCCCATATACTAATGTGCCACAAACAGGAAGTTAATGTAACGGGGAGCCGGCGGCGCGCTTCCCCTCTGCCGTGCCGCCGGTCTCCCAGGAGTGCGCCGGAGCGAGGACGCAGGATGCGTCCTCGTCTCCATGACGACACTCACAGGAGAGGGTCCGGCACGCGCACTGATACAGCGCGTCGGCGTCCTCCCCGCCCCCCTAGTAAACGAGCAGGCGGGGACATCTGAGCGCTGGTCTGGGCAACCAGCGCTCAGAACATTTATTATATACCTGGTTTTGGGTCATGTGGCGCTGGCCACGCCACATGACCAAATTTGGTGCATATTTGAGCGCTGGTCACGTTTGGCCAGCGCTTGGTATGCAAATGAGGTCATGTGACGCTGGCCCCGTCACATGACCCAGTGGAGGGCTATTTAAAGCCACTAGTTGTCCTCCCTAATTGCCTGTGATTAGCGTTACTACTTTGATCAGTGCTTGTGCGACCTTGTGTTTGATTTGCTGTTTGACCCTGACCTTGGACTTGGACTTCGACCTCTCTTTGCTTCACCCCTGGTATTGACGTTATCTCCTGTGTATGACCCGGCTTGCTGACTATTCTGATATTGTGTTTGTTTCGTCTGTGTTTGTCTCTCCAATTGTTCCCTGTTCCTCCCTGTGCACTTATACAGAGCAGGGACCGTCACCGTGGTTGTCCGCGGCCGCCTAGGGCCGACTGAGGCAAGCAGGCAGGGAGAGAACGGGGGGTATTCAGTACAGGGCGCACCTTCCCTTGTCTCCCCCGTGACAGAATCACAAGCCATGCGCCTTCTTCTCCCGCAAGTTCTCTCCTGCCGAGAGAAACTATGACATTGGTAATAGGGAGTTACTAGCAATCAAGTGGGCATTTGAGGAATGGCGTCATTTTTTAGAAGGGGCATTACACCGCATTACGGTCCTCACGGATCATAAGAATTTGATGTTTCTGGAATCTGCTAAGCGATTGAATCCCAGACAGGCGAGGTGGGCTTTGTTCTTTACTCGTTTTGACTTTTGTGTTACCTTCAGGCCCGGAAGCAAGAACATTAAGGCCGATGCCTTATCCCGAAGTTTCCAGGCGTATCAGCCTCCTGACGTCCCTCCTGAGCCCATCCTGCCAGCTGACATCATCGTAGCCGCTACCTCATCTGATCTCGCTTCTGAAATCTCGGCAGGACAACATCTTGCTCCCACTGGTACTCCCAATGACAAGTTATTTGTGCCAGCTCATTTGCGGTTGCGACTGCTGGGTGAGTGCCATAGCTCTGTTTTATGTGGACATCCTGGTATCAATGCCACCAAGGAGTTGGTCTCTAGGCAGTATTGGTGGTCGTCAATCTCCAGAGATGTTCAGGCTTTGTAACTGCGTGCAATACTTGTGCCAGGTCCAAGAATCCCAAGACTCGGCCTATGGGTGAGTTGCGTCCATTACCCATACCTGGTAGACCTTGGTCACATCTGTCCATGGACTTCATCACGGATTTGCCATGCTCTGAGGGTAAAACCGTGATTCTTGTAGTGGTGGACAGATTCAGCAAGATGTGTCACTTTATTCCTTTGTGTAAATTACCCTCTGCAAAGGTTTTGGCTTCCGTATTTATGGACCACATAGTTAAACTACATGGTATTCCTGAGAATATTGTTTCTGACAGGGGGGTGCAGTTTGTGTCTAAATTCTGGAGGGCCTTCTGTAAGAAGATCGATATTTCCTTATCCTTTTCGTCAGCCTTTCATCCAGAGACCAATGGTCAGACTGAACGTCTTAATCAGTCCGTTGAGCAGTATCTTAGATGTTATGTTGCTGATAACCAGCATGTGTGGGCCAGATTCCTGTCTCTGGCCGAGTTCGCGATTAATAACCGTGTGAATTCGTCTTCTGGGGTATCGCCGTTTTTCTGCAACATGGGGTTTCATCCGCGCTTTGGCTCCTCTTCTCCAGCTGTTTCGGCGGTCCCAGAGGCCAATGCTCTCTCCCAGGAACTGTGCACAGTTTGGGCACAGGTTCAGTCGAACCTGGAAAGAGCCCAAAGGATTCAAAAAACTAAGGCCGATAAGAAACGTTCTAAGGGTGTGAATTTGAAGGTGGGGGACATGGTATGGTTGTCAACAAAAAATCTACGTATGAAAGTACCATCCTATAAGTTTGTGCCTCGCTTCATTGGTCCATACAGGATCACCAAGGTGATCAATCCGGTGTCGTTTGAATTGTGTTTACCTGACTCCCTTCGTGTTCACAATGTTTTTCATATGTCTTTGCTTAAGCGTTATGTTGCTCCCGCTGGTCCAGAGGAACTGCCCCCGCCTCCGGTTGAGGTGGAGGGACAAGTGGAGCACGAGATTCATAGAATCATTGACGTTAGGAAAGTCCGGAATTCCTTCCAGTACCTTGTACACTGGAGGGGATTTGGGCCTGAGGACAGATCTTGGGTACCGCTGAGCAGGATGCATGCAGACGCACTTGTTAGGAGTTTTCATCGACAGCATCCTGAAAAGCCGGTTCCTCCAGCTAAGGGTCCGGTGGCCCCTCATGAAGGGGGGGGTACTGTAACGGGGAGCCGGCGGCGCGCTTCCCCTCTGCCGTGCCGCCGGTCTCCCAGGAGTGCGCCGGAGCGAGGACGCAGGATGCGTCCTCGTCTCCATGACGACACTCACAGGAGAGGGTCCGGCACGCGCACTGATACAGCGCGTCCGGCGTCCTCCCCGCCCCCCTAGTAAACGAGCAGGCGGGGACATCTGAGCGCTGGTCTGGGCAACCAGCGCTCAGAACATTTATTATATACCTGGTTTTGGGTCATGTGGCGCTGGCCACGCCACATGACCAAATTTGGTGCATATTTGAGCGCTGGTCACGTTTGGCCAGCGCTTGGTATGCAAATGAGGTCATGTGACGCTGGCCCCGTCACATGACCCAGTGGAGGGCTATTTAAAGCCACTAGTTGTCCTCCCTAATTGCCTGTGATTAGCGTTACTACTTTGATCAGTGCTTGTGCGACCTTGTGTTTGATTTGCTGTTTGACCCTGACCCTGACCTTGGACTTGGACTTCGACCTCTCTTTGCTTCACCCCCGGTATTAACGTTATCTCCTGTGTATGACCCGGCTTGCTGACTATTCTGATATTGTGTTTGTTTCGTCTGTGTTTGTCTCTCCAATTGTTCCCTGTTCCTCCCTGTGCACTTATACAGAGCAGGGACCATCACCGTGGTTGTCCGTGGCCGCCTAGGGCCGACTGAGGCAAGCAGGCAGGGAGAGGACGGGGGGTATTCAGTACAGGGCGCACCTTCCCTTGTCTCCCCCGTGACAGTTAATATCACCAACCATTCCCATTTTATTTAGGTGCCCTGTATATTATGGACAGAATGGCGTAACAAAAACTCTCGGCACGGCATTCCTTTTTTTTTTGCTATTAACCCTTGATTTGTTACAGGAAAAAATGGATTGAAATGGAAAATCTGCAAAAAAAGTGAAATTTTGAAATGTCATCTCCATTTTCCTTTAATTCTTGTGGAATACATAAAGGGTTAACACAGTTTGCAAAATTAGTTTTGAAAATCTTGAGGGGTGTAGTTTCTAAAATGGGGTCATTTATGGTGGTTTCTATTATGTTAGCCCCACAAAGTGACTCCAGAACTGAACTGGTGCTTAAAAAAATGGTTTTGGAAAATTTCTAAAAAATTTAAAGAATTGCTTCTAAAATTCTAAGCCTTCTAACATCCCCCAAAAATAAAATTACATCTACAAAATGATGGCAACATAAAGTAGACATATGGGACATGTAAAGTAATAACTATTTTGTGAGGGATCACTATCTGCCTTAATAGCAGAGAAATTCAAAGTTTGAAAATTACAAATTTTTCAAAATTTTCTGTAAATTTAGGATTTTTTTTTATAAATAGGTGATTTATATTGACTCAAATTTACCACTGTCGTGGAGTACAATGTGTCACGAAAAAACAATCTTGGAATCAGTCGAATCGGTGAAAGAATCCCAAAGTTATGAATTAATAAAGTGACACATGGCAGATTTAAAAAATGTGGCTTCGGCATTAAGTGTAAAAGTAGCTTCGGCCTTAAAGGGACACTATCGCGAAGAAAAAATTTTTGATATGTTTTACAACATAACAAAAGCAGGTTTTAACATAATGTATTTTTCAAATTGTGTAAATGTTTTTTTTTTAATTCAGTTTTCTTGCCTTACATGGGGGCTGCCATGTTGGAAGTAAAGTGTGACAGTCTGGATTTACAACACAATGGCACCTCAGGCATGTACATAGGCTTCCTCAGTCGCTGCTGACCCTATAGAGAATGAATGGAAGATGTGAGCCCGTCCCTGTGATGACACCAGTAACACACAGCCAGTTCCTCCCTCCTTGCTGCTGGGGACTCAGAAACAGAGTAGATGGAGGTTCTTGGGGCTGTAGGACCTTAGTGATGTAATCGGCCATGTGACCAGTGGGGGAGGAGACTGAGGAGCAGAGATCTGTGTTTTTGTAATGAAGCCATTGTCTCATCTTATCTTGCTGAAGCAGTGATGTCACCGCTGAAGGTGTGAATTGGTGATGTCATTGGTACCACCCACTTTTTTGCAGCATGCCTACTTACAGGTTGCTCAAAGCCTCATTTGGCCAGCAGAGCTCCCCCTGGTGACCAAAGATGGTAAATATGGTAAAATCTAATATTTATTTATAATATTTCACACATTGGAATTTTTATTTATTTATTTATTTATTATTTCTTACAAATATATAATAGATTTTTTTAGCATAAATAAAATATAGAACAGGTTTTTGTGATAGATTCCCTTTAAAGAGGCTCTGTCACTAGGTTGTATTTAAATACATAGGTTACAAGTCCTAGTGACAACTTTTAAAATCATACCTTTCATGCAGAGTTCTGCGCAGCGGTCGCGTAGAAATCTAAACTTTAAAACATATGCAAATGAGCCATCGGAGCCATCTTTCCTCTGGAGCACCGCTCCTTCACCGCCCCCCCCCCCCGGGCCCGAGGCACGTCCCCTGTGACGGCGCGTGCGCAGAAGAGAAGACAGCGCATGCGCTGGGAAAATTAGGGCGCATGCGCGAGAGTTCAGCGCTAGACTGGTAAGACAAGGATAGGCATTGTTACAGTGGATCCGAAAAAAAAAAAAAACGGATGCCATACGGACATCATCCGTTTTTTTGCGGACCGCAAAATACAACGTTCGTGTGAAAGTAGCCTTAGACAGTATGAACATCACAGAAGCAATGAGACCATGGAACCATGTCCGCAACCATCAGTTCAGCCTGGAGGATCAGTCTGAGTCTGGTAAAGTAGAAAACGAGAAGTCTGTGATTTGCCTTTGACTTAAAGCCTCATTAAAGGTTTGCCTGGCCATTTAAAAGGTTTAAAAACCACTGGGAACGTTTCACATGGTCGGACAACCACTTTAATGTTCATACAAACTTTAATGCATCATGTCCCCCTCTGAAAAGTGTTTTATTGGGGCAAAATGATTATCCCTCCTCCACCAGACCTTACAGCTGGCAGTCAGGCGGGTAATGCTGTCCCGTTATCCACCAAACCCAGACTCCTCCATCAGGCCATAAGAAGCGTGAGTGATCATTTCACAGCAGATGTTCCCACTGCTCCACACTCTACATCTCTCCGTCTGATGCTTGGCTTAGTGATGTAAGGGTTGCATGCAGCTGCTCGGTCATGGAAACCTATTTCATGAAGCTCTGGGCACAGTTTTCGTGCTGATGTTACTTTGGTTCCTAAACTCTTCCACTTAACAATAATATCACTCACAGGTGATGGTGGAATATCTAGGAGAGTAGAAATTTTATGAACTGTGTCAGCATAGTGAATGGCTAGAGGCTGGATGGTATGCATCTGTGGTAATGGCAGACTGCGTGGCTAGGAGCTGGATGTTATACATCTGTGGTAATAGACTACATAGCTCAGGGCTGGATGCTATACACCTGTGGTAATGGCAGTCTGCATAGCTAGAGGCTGGATGTTATACACCTGTGGTAATGGCAGACTGCATGGCTAGAGGCTGGATGTTATACACCTGTGGTAATAGTAGACTGCATGACTAGGGGCTGGATGTTATACACCTGTGGTAATGGTAGACTGCATGGCTAGAGGCTGGATGTTATACACCTGTGGTAATAGTAGACTGCATGGCTAGAGGCTGGATGTTATACACCTGTGGTAATGGTAGACTGCATGGCTAGAGGCTGGATGTTATACCTCTGTGGTAAAAGACTACATAGCTGAGGGTTGGATGTTATACACCTGTGGTAATGGCAGACTGCATGGCTAGAGGCTGGATGTTATACACCTGTGGTAATAGACTACATAGCTGAGGGCTGGATGCTATACACCTGTGGTAATGGCAGTCTGCATAGCTAGAGGCTGGATGTTATACACCTGTGGTAATAGTAGACTGCATGGCTAGAGGCTGGATGTTATACACCTGTGGTAATGGTAGACTGCATGGCTAGAGGCTGGATGTTATACACCTGTGGTAATGGTAGACTGCATGGCTAGAGGCTGGATGTTATACAACTGTGTTAATGGCAGACTGCATGGCTAGAGGCTGAATTGTATACACCTGTGGTAATAGTCATGGCTTGGGGCTAAATTTTATATAACTGTGGCAATGGGACTTCATGAAACACTGGAATTCAGTGGTAAGACCTGAGGCCTAATACTTTTCTCCATGTAGTGCGTTTCTCTTCAGAATCAGCCACTTGTAGTTCGTAGTTCTCTAGCAGGTTACCATTGACTGCCATGTTACAGTGAGAATAAGTTAGTTACGGCCCCGTTAAGATTTCCTGAAATTAGTACCTAGGCTGCTGTGATCACAGGACTAAAGGCAACTTCCCTGTATAGAATGAGATGAAGAAAAGTGAAAGAAACTAAGAAGACTTTCAGACTTGTCTCGTCATTGCCATTATTTCGCCTCAGTGCCCGTATCTTCTTAGTCAATAAGGAAAATGTGAGCACTTTCTCGGTCAATAGCAGTAATTACGACCTCCGAAACAAGCGCACAGT
The DNA here is from genome assembly GCA_900303285.1 of Rhinella marina. Lineage (NCBI taxonomy): Eukaryota > Metazoa > Chordata > Amphibia > Anura > Bufonidae > Rhinella > Rhinella marina. The sequence goes on from ONZH01021464.1 coordinate 114,414, forward strand.
GAAGCGTTCTATTTTTAAAAGTCACATATATTCGAGTACACCTCATTTTGTGAAATGTATGGAACGGTTGATCCTGTAGCTTTAGTAAATGTGAATACACTCTAGTCTTGGCGTATGCTGCGGTCGCCGCGTCATTGTTCCTCCGGAGCATCCGGTTTACTCATTGTGCAGCGCTGAAGTGTGTCTTATCATCCCGGACAATGGTAAATGTAATCTTCTACCAAAGACATAAAATGAAGACAAATACGCAGCGAATAACACGGGGAGCCTGGAAATCAATGATTAACGAAGTGCGGTCAATTCATATTCTCCATCCTCCACTGAGTCATTGAACATTTTCTCTCATTCTGTATCTTAACAAAAGGAAATGATAGGCGCTGTCGCTTTTGATAGACGCCTTCTTCTGTCTTGAGACCTAAATTGCAGATCAATACTCGATACCGTCATCCTGCTGGAAACACGAGAGAATGAAATGCTAATTCCTAGGTGCGGCGATGTTTTTGATAAGCGTTAATACCATAAGCCGTCGTTGTCGGGCTGTAATCACTCCGCCTTGTTAGACGGCAAACGAATGCGATGTGGAATTCTCGACTCCAGAATGGACGAAGCACTCCTAGTTTATAAACTGATCTCTCCAGTCACTAACGTAGGTCGGAGTCTCTCATGGGCACCCAGAGCTTGTATCTCTGATACTTATTCCCATCATTGACAATGGGGGCATATCGCTAGGATATGCCCCCATTGTCTTATAGGTGGGACCTGCACCTTTATCAAGAACAGAAGGAAGTGAAAAAAGTGAAGGAGGGCGCACTGCGCATGTGCAGCCGCCCTCCATTCATTTCTATGGGACCACTGAAAATAGCCGAGCGCTGACTCGGCTGTTTCCATCGGCTCCATAGAAATGAATGGGAGCAGTGGCCGCGAATGCGCAGTGCGCTCCCATTCATTTCTATGGGAGCTGCGCCTGGTGGACCCGGGGTCCTTCAGGCACAGAGCTCCACCCTCTGATCTCGATATAGGTGCGGGTCCCCCTTTAAAGGGGTTGTTCATCCCTGGGGATCTTTTCTGCAGACCCCTCCAGAGTGGCTGGATCCACGTTGGGAATCATACTTGATCTCCTTCGCTCCGCCACAGCTCCTGGGTCTACCGGCGTCATCATCTGGTTTGACGTGGCTCAGGTGTTGGCTGCAGCGGTGATGTGTCACCCATGCGTCATGTCACCAGGTCACGTGACACGTCACCGCTGCAGCCACCACCTGACCCATGTAAAAATGGATGTTGACCCAAGGAGAACCAGTAGCTGCGGCAAAGCTAAAGCCAGAACCAAGCGTTGCGGACCAGGTAAGTATGATTCCCACTAGAGGTCTGGCCAGGGGTGCACCACCAATGAGGCCAGGTGAGGCGAACGCCTCAGGCAGCACCAGGTAGGGGCAAGAAGCGGGCAGCCGAAGAGCCATGGGGAATGAGCGCTTTCATTGTGGCAAGGGGGTTAGGTTAAGAAATTGGGGAGGGAGGGGGAGGGATCCGAAGCTGTGTACTGAAGATGAACATTGCCGAGCAGATCACGTAGCAGATCCGAAGAAGTGTACTGAAGATGAACATTGCTGAGCGGATCACATGTAGCAGATCTGAAGCTGTGTACTGAAGATGAACCTTGCTGAGCAGATCACATGTAGCAGATCTGAAGCTGTGTACTGAAGATGAACATTGCTGAGCGGATCAGATGTAGCAGATCTGAAGCTGTGTACTGAAGATGAACATTGCTGAGCGGATCACATGTAGCAGATCCGAAGAAGTGTACTGAAGATGAACATTGCTGAGCGGATCACATGTAACAGATCTGAAGCTGTGTACTGAAGATGAACATTGCTGAGCGGATCACATGTAGCAGATCTGAAGCTGTGTACTGAAGATGAACATTGCTGAGCGGATCAGATGTAGCAGATCTGAAGCTGTGTACTGAAGATGAACATTGCTGAGCGGATCACATGTAGCAGATCTGAAGCTGTGTACTGAAGATGAACATTGCTGAGCGGATCACATGTAGCAGTTCTGAACCTGTGTAGCAGAGATGAATGTTACAGAACTGAGCAGGTGAAATGGACATGAAAATTGCGGAGCTAATCAGAGGTAGCTGAGCTGAACTTATGCAGTGGAGATGAACATTACAGAGGTAGCAGAGTTGAACCTGTGTACTGGGGTTGAACATTGGAGAACTGAACAGATGCATAATTGCTGAAACAATGTAGCGGAGATGAGCGTTGCAGGGCTGAATAGATACAGCAGAGCTGAATCGGTGTAATGGGGATGTACGTGACGAAGCCGGACCGAAACAGGATGATGAAGTAGCAGAACATTGGGTACAAAGAACCTAATTGCGATAGACAGCAGGAACGCCGAACTACCTGAATAATTAGACGGCATCATACGGTCAGAGGTGGTTTCAAATAACCCGCCAGCATTAACTGGGTTGTCATGGCATCCGAATGCGCAGGAGAAGCAGCAAAGCAAGACTGAGGAGGGGAGTGGGACGGTGCACGGTGCGAGCTCCTCCATTGTCAATAGTAATGTATCCCAAAATCTAGGACGGTTACAGAGGGGACCGCCCCTAATAATTACAGATGAGCGCGTTTAATTTGAGCTGAGTTTTTCTTTTCCCACCGCCATTATGCTACATTAGGGACAATTTAATTTTGGATCACTTTAAACTTTTTAAGGGTTAAAACAAACCCCTCTTTGACATGAAGATGGGTTAGCAATTACCTAAGCCCAATGGCTCTGGATTAATGACTGTGCATAGTATCCCTTTGAAGAGCAGATCAAACCTATTAGACCAGTGGTTCTCAACTCCAGTCCTCGGGACCCACCTGCCAGTCAGGATTTAGGAATAATATCCCACAGAATGAATACCTGTGGTAAGTCCTGATGGATGGACGCTAATTATATCAGCTGGTCTAAACTAAGGAAATCCTGAAAACCTGACTGGCAGGTGGGTCCCGAGGACTGGAGTTGAGAACCACTGTATTAGACGAAGCATACTGCCTGGTACGGTCGATCCTGCTGATGAAAATGATACCTTGGCTTACCTTGTAAAATTCGGTTGTGGCATTTTCAAGAAAAAAAAAGACTTTTATTCTTTAGGTAAATTAGGGCTTCAGTACATTGAGGGGCGGGGTCAGTCCTAGAAAGCTGAGAGTCTAGGCTCCGCCCCCTTGGCGCACTGAAGTTTAGTTTGCCTAAAGAATAAAAGTCATTTTTCTCCAGAACACTGCAACCGATTTTCCCAAGACAGGTATCATTTTAATCAGCGGGATCGACCCGACCAGGTAGTATACATGGTTTGTTGGGGTCGATCCTGCTGACAGATGCTCTTTAACTTTATCAACTTTCGCAAGGCAGATAGCTTCATGCTTGTAGCGGGTTAATGTAAACCCGTCAACCCTTTCATTCAGTAGCTCCGGAAGCCTCTACGAGTACGCTGTTCTGTCACTCCTGGATTATTCCATGTTTGGATGTTATGACTGATGTCAGGCACTTGTTGTTTTTTTTCCTTTTCAATTTTTGGCTTCATCAGATCTGGAATGCAAATGATAAAATTGCAGCTGGCATCACGTCAATGTAAGCAAGGGAGATTAGTGTACGTCACCAAACACCCGTCATTACCTGCACCACAGGAACAGGCCAAATATAGCTGCCGAATCATATCCCCCAGCAAATAAGAATTATGACCATGTTTATTACTGAGTGATGAGGAGGTGGACATGCAGACTGATATTTGTGCTCCCGTCATGAAGGATTCTTCTCTTTTCCAGAACTGATCTTTTTGGAATATACTAAGAGAGAGCGCAATGTCAAAACTTCATAACAGGATGATATTCAGTCATTTTGCTGATATCATGTCTTCTACTCCATTTACATCCAAAGCTACGTTTGAAATTCAGCTGCCCGTGACTGAAATCTGTCAACGCTGTGCTGACAGACACTCCCCTGACAGGTTTTGCGGTGATTGAATAATGCACTTTGGTCTATGCATTAAAGGGGTTGTTAAAATCCCCCCTTTCCCTTCCTTGAGCAGACCTGCGGAGGGAAGCATACTTACCGGCCTTCCAGCTCTGGCGTCCTGCTCCTTCTCATCCTGGCCTCAGCTGCCCCACTGCACTCCCCGGGTATCAACTTCTGAATTGACGCCACCTCAGCCAGGTGCTGGCTGCAGCAGTGATTTTCTCCCCTTATGTCATGTTAAATGGTCACCTGACGTAAGAGCATACCTCCCAAGTGTCCCTCTTTTGGAGGGACAGTCCCTCTTTTTGACTCATGTCCCTCTGTCCCTCTTTTATCCTTAAATGTCCCTCTTTTTGACCTGGAGGATTATTGCATAAATGTGTATTAATAAATTTACTAAATTGCTCCTTACTAAAGTGTATATACCTATAAATTAGATCAGAACTTCATTATTTGGTGTAATTTGGACCTTAAAATATCTATAATCTGATGATTTATGTGCTAATATTTATATGGACAATGAAGCGCAAGAATTAAAATTGCCGCAGGGTCTCCAGAAATTATGCTTTGGGCGGAGTTAGAGGTGTGGCCTAGTATGAAAAAAACTGCCATGATGCGCAGGGCACACATTGTCCCTCTTTGCAATTTTCAAAAGTTGGGAGGTATGGTAAGAGGAGCAGACCATAGACGCAGCCAGGAATTGGCTGCAGCAGCGTCAAAAGGAAAGTTAACGCCCTGGGAGCGCAGTGGAGCACGCAAGGCCACAGAAGAGAAGGAGTGGGAAGCCAGAGCGAGGAAGCAGGTGCACAACCCCTTAAAAGCTAAACTGCCATTACCTGAAGCCATGTCTGCACCGTTGGTTGCCACAGCAGCCAGGCCACATGGCTCTTATTTCCAGAATGCCCCTTCCCTTACGGCCAATCACAGGCCTCATCTGCTTGGTCGATGTGTCACTACTGTGACGTACTGTTCAAGGAGATGTGACCACTGATGTCTGTGATTAGCTGCAAAGGATTCAAGACACTTTCTGGTCCTGTAGGGACCACAAGCAGCTAAACTGGGGCCCACAGGACCACAGCTGTGTGTGTTAAGTGCATTTGGGGTTGCAGATTCCTAGGCCGGACAATCTGATCTTGAAGACGTTCATCTTGGGTTATGTCAGCTGATGTCTTCCCTACATCTTTGCAAAACTTATTATTTCTAACATGCTGCTTGTGGAGCTGCAAGTTCAGAGTTCATGTATATTCATTTTTTTTTTTGCGTTTTCATTTTTTACTCCCTGCCTTCTCAGAGCCATAACTTTCTTATTTTTCTGTTCGTATTCCTGTATGAGGGCTTGTTTTTTGCAGGACAAGTTGTACTTTTTATTGGCACCATTTAATATTGAATATGATGTGATGGGAAGCTAGAAATAAATGCAAAATGGGGTGAAATTGAAACAAGTAATGCAATTCTGCCACAGTTTTATGGGTTTTCTTTTTACGTCATTCCCTGCGCCCTTCATTCTCTCAGTCAGTACGATTACGGTAATTCATTTTTATAGTTTTGCTTATGTTTTAATACTTAAAAAAAAAAAAAGTTTGGAAAAAAAATGACGTTTTTTTTTTTCATCGCCATTTAAAGGGGTTATCCTGGAAAAGATACTGATGCTCTGTCCTCAGGATAGGTCATCATTATCACACCGGCGGGGGTCTGAATCCTGGAACCTCCACCGATCAGCCGCTGCGCTCACCGGAGCTCTGCATGTTGTTGCTGGTCCTGAGATACGGCACAGACCTGTCCAGTCCTGTAAATTTAGCAGCTATCAAGTGTTTTATGTATTGTGCACGGCCAGGAGAGAACATACGTGCATGGAGCGGCTGTACTCCTGCTCCATCCAGGCCTCGTACATCAGCGTTAGTCATGCCTGACCGCTCCACACTGCTACATGAAATCCATAATAACTGTACGTCCAGAAAGTCATTAACAAGATGGAGGAAACGGATTTAATACACAGTGCTTGGTTTATGGTGGACACAGGCCGCATGAGATCAAGACTTCACGATGCACGTAAAAATACAGATGAAAATGAATCCCATGTAAATGATTATTGAGACAGGAGTACAGATGGAGCAATCCTCATCTTGATTCCTAACGAGTTAGGGTAAGTAAGCAATTGCAAGAAACTTCGAACCCCATACGCCTTTTTACGGTGGTCACTAAGGGGCCTTAGGCTGGGCCTCCACCTTTTTACAGCAGCCCAGTCTAAAGCCCCTTTCACAAGTGCGGATGCAATGCGTTTTTCACTGATGGTTGCTAAGAGATGTTGTTTGTAAACCTTCAGTTTTATATCACGCGCGGGAAAAACGCATCAAAACGCATTGCACCCGCGCGGAAAAAACTGAACAACTGAGCGCAATCGCAGACAAAACTGACCGAACTTGCTTGCAAAATGGTGCGAGTTTTCCTGAACGCATCCGGACCTAATCCGTGACGCTCGTGTGAAAGGGGCCTAAATACTGCTTGGGTCTCCCATGCAGAGGAGAGCGGGGGCTCGGCTCTCACATGAGAGCTGCACTTCTGCTTTAAGGGCCGGCAGAAATGCTGATCCGGGCCGTTTAACCCATTACATGCCACAAGCAGTAGCGCCCACGGCATGTAAGCGATAACAGAGGGAGCAGACTCTCTGTCTCCCAATATCCACACCTGCTCCATTCACTATGTAATCTTCAGTCTGTGATTTCCCACTGGATCAGCACTGCTGAAATACTCTGTGCTGCTGAGGACCCTGGTTCCTTTCCCTTATGTAATTCTGTGATTTCCCACAAGATATGCTCTTTCCACTGCTAAAATACTCTGTGCAGCTGGTGACCATGTCCGTTCCACTATCAGTCTCTGATCTCTTACTTCATCTCTTGCTCTCCTCACATCATGTCACTGCCCCTGTCACATGCAGCCCTGTCTTCACCAACATCATCTCATCAAAGGATGATCAGCTCACTCCTCTCCTGAAATACTCTGTGCTGCTGGACAACCTGCTCCTTCTACTATGTAACTCGCACTCTGTGGTTTCCCACAAGATCAGCACTCTCCTCTCCTGAAATACTCTGTGCCGCTGGGAAAACTGTTCCTTCCACATACAGCCCTCTCCTTAATGGAAAGGTGGATTACTTGTCTGTGGCCACCAATCAGATTCCAGCTCTCATTTTTAAAGGCCCTTTGGAATAAGAAAGCATGCACCTGATTGGTCAGACGCTCCACCTGCCATTTCCCTGCTCTTGATAAATCCCACTCTTCCATATTTTCTCAGTACGCTCGGACCCTCATATAAATCATCGTTTCGAGGTCTTTTTGCCTTGTATTATTCCACTGATGGAAAACGCAGCCGGATCAATAAACATTCAGATAGATTTCTCTCACTGTCTATTATCCTGCATATTAAATATGGATCTTTGTTTCCTATTATCCGGGAGGAGAAAAGATGATGAGAGTCACAAATTCACATTGATAGTGTGGTCTTAAAGGGATCCTCCTGGAAGAGGCGCAAGGCTTCAATCTTTATCCAGAAACAACTTTATCCCTTTCCATGGATAATAACCTGAATCCGGGAGAGATGCAATACCAGATACCGCCCAAGAGGGGCAGTGTGCTTGGAGGAGGGGAACAGGCTCTTCTTTATGATCCTGTCCAAATCCTTTAGGTCTCTATCATGTGATGACATCCATGACAAGACGGTCAGTGGTTCATCCGTGAAGACGTCTGTGATTGAGCCGTGTGTACGTTTTTCGCCCTCCATGTGTCATCCATTTGCCATGGACACTGCTAGGGTGAAAATTAATTTCCAGAGCATCTCCTATCAATAATCTGCGAAAACCAGGGACCAAACAGATGGCATCTGCGTTCCGTGGTTTTTACAGACCTGTAGACTATGGTGTGTGTGAGGGATCCTTAATAACGGACAAAATAGGGCGTGCCTCTGTAGTGTCACTACAGTCTGTGGAAAACCACTGATGTGTGGATACATACATTATAGTCACAGACACGTGAGCAATCCGTGGAGAACCACTGATGTGTGGATACATACATTATAGTCAGTGGATACGTGAGCGGTCCGTGGAGAACCACTGATGTGTGGATACATACATTATAGTCAGTGGATACGTGAGCGATCCGTGGAGAACCACTGATGTGTGGATACATACATTATAGTCAGTGGATACGTGAGCGATCCGTGGAGAACCACTGATGTGTGGATACATAGATTATAGTCAGTGGATACGTGAGCGATCCGTGGAGAACCACTGATGTGTGGATACATAGATTATAGTCACAGATACGTGAGCAATCCGTGGAGAACCACTAATGTCAGGAGACATACATTATAGTCAGTGGATATGTGAGCGGTCCGTGGAGAACCACTGATGTGTGGATACATACATTATAGTCAGTGGATACGTGAGCGATCCGTGGAGAACCACTGATGTGTGGATACATACATTATAGTCAGTGGATATGTGAGCGATCCGTGGAGAACCACTGATGTGTGGAGACATACATTATAGTCAGTGGATACGTGAGCGATCCGTGGAGAACCACTGATGTGTGGATACATACATTATATCTCAGTGGATATGTGAGCGGTCCGTGGAAAAACCACTGATGTGAGGAGACATACATTATAGTCAGTGGATACGTTGAGCGGTCCGTGGAAAACCACTGATGTGAGGAGACATACATTAGAGTCAGTGGATATGTGAGCGGTCCGTGGAGAACCACTGATGTGAGGAGACATACATTATAGTCAGTGGATACGTGAGCGGTCCGTGGAAACCACTGATGTGAGGAGACATACATTATAGTCAGTGGATACGTGAGCGGTCCGTGGAAAACCACTGATGTGAGGAGACATACATTAGAGTCAGTGGATATGTGAGCGGTCCGTGGAGAACCACTGATGTGAGGAGACATACATTATAGTCAGTGGATATGTGAGGGGTCCGTGGAAAACCACTGATGTGAGGAGACATACATTATAGTCAGTGGATACGTGAGCGATCCGTGGAGAACCACTGATGTGTGGATACATACATTATAGTCAGTGGATATGTGAGCGATCCGTGGAGAACCACTGATGTGTGGAGACATACATTATAGTCAGTGGATACGTGAGCGATCCGTGGAGAACCACTGATGTGTGGATACATACATTATACTCAGTGGATATGTGAGCGGTCCGTGGAAAACCACTGATGTGAGGAGACATACATTATAGTCAGTGGATACGTGAGCGGTCCGTGGAAAACCACTGATGTGAGGAGACATACATTATAGTCAGTGGATATGTGAGGGGTCCGTGGAAAACCACTGATGTGAGGAGACATACATTATAGTCAGTGGATATGTGAGCGATCCGTGGAGAACCACTGATGTGTGGATACATACATTATAGTCAGTGGATATGTGAGCGATCCGTGGAGAACCACTGATGTGTGGAGACATACATTATAGTCAGTGGATACGTGAGCGATCCGTGGAGAACCACTGATGTGTGGATACATACATTATACTCAGTGGATATGTGAGCGGTCCGTGGAAAACCACTGATGTGAGGAGACATACATTATAGTCAGTGGATACGTGAGCGGTCCGTGGAAAACCACTGATGTGAGGAGACATACATTATAGTCAGTGGATATGTGAGCGGTCCGTGGAGAACCACTGATGTGAAGAGACATACATTATAGTCAGTGGATATGTGAGCGGTCCGTGGAGAACCACTGATGTGTGGAGACATACATTATAATCAGTGGATATGTGAGCGGTCCGTGGAGAACCACTGATGTGTGGATACATACATTATAGTCAGAGAGGAGAATAAAGAAGAAGGTCCTGTGAGGATCGGAGATTACATGTGGGGATGTATCGGGGAAGCAGGTCAGAGATGTAGGGAGGGGACAGGTTGTGGACGGCCTTGTATGTGGTTGTTAGTATCTTCAACTGAATTCTCTGGGTGATGGGGAGCCAGTGAAGGGATCGGCAGAGGAGAAACGAGAGTAGAGGTGGATTAACCGGGCAGCAGAGTTGAGGATAGATTGGAGGGGTGCGAGAGTGCTAGATGGGAGGCTATGGACGAGAATGTTGCAGTAGTCCAGGCGGGAGATGACAAGGGCGTGCTGTAGTATTTTAGTTGACTGAGGGGTGAGGAAGGAGCCAACACAAGAGATGTTCTTGAGTTGAAAGAGGCAGGTGGAGGTGAGGGTTTGGATGTGTGACTTGAAGGAAAAGGCAGAATAACATGTTAGCCCCAGGCAGTGGGCCTGCAAGACTGGAGAAAGTGTCCTGCTGTTAACTGTAGTGGACAGGTCAGGTAGAGGGGGGGGCTGAGTGACATGGAGGAAAGATGATGAATTCAGTTGAGTTTTAAGAAGCGGGAGGAGAAGAATGAAGACATAGATGACAGACACGCTGGGATTCTGGATAGCAGGGAAGTGACATCTGGGCCGGAGAGGTAGATATGGGTGTTGTCAGTATAGAGGTGTTATCGGAAGCCATGGGACTCTGTGAGCTGTCCCAGGCCGAATGTATAAATGAAGAAAGGTAGGACACCCAGGACAGAGCCTTGAGGGACACCATCAGAGAGGGGGCGTGGCCAGGAGGTGGTGGATGAATGGGAAACACCATTTCACCTTTCATTTTCCAAAGGAGCTCTGAAAAATAAAAGATGAAATCTGATTGGCTGCCGCAAGCAATTAAGCCAGTTTGCAAGTCTTTTTTCCTGATTTCGACAGAGATGGGTAAAGTCTTATTCAGCAGGACCAACCCTACCAGGCAGGGTGCCTGGTTTAACGCAGTTGTCCCTTCCGACAGTTTCTCCTTAACATACGCCAAATTGCCTGATGTGTAGTTTGGTAGCTACTTGCATTTTCCATGTAAATACAATTTTGGTTTATCTATTTCTACTGTTCCTCTATTATTCCTGCTACAAGTTATGAATTAATTGCCCGCAGTCTGCAGTTAAGGTACAAGTGGGTGTTACCAGCCCTTGCACAGTCTCACATTATCCAATCAGTGCCCCCAGACTTTGCAGGGTAACGCCCAGGAGGACCCTGTATCGCAGTCTGCTGGCAAGTGTCATGAAATTTTAGTGGGAATAATAGAGGAATGGCATTCATAAGAATGCATGTAGCTACTAAACCAGACATGTCAGGAGAGGTGATGGGTCCCCTTTAAATATAAGACATAATTAGGACATCTTATCTATTGACTGGAGTGTTTATAGAATGTTCCCAGCCCGATTCTGCACACCCTATGAAAGGGTGGAAATCCCTATGTCCGTCCAAGCACTGCTCCGGACGGAGAACAGGGAGCCAGATAACCGGACTGTCCAGCCTAAAGCCGGACATCTGGTCACCCTAACATCAGCCTGCCCCTAGGGTGGCCAGAGGTCTGGTTTTAGGCTGGACAGTTTGGCTGGATGCCCACCCTTTCAGTAGCTCACGCTCAGAAAGCTTCTCCTCTGTGTCTTCATGGAAACAGGGGTCTGGCCTCGTGTTTAGGGGTGTGGCTTCATGGGGACTAGTGGCACGGCTTCACGTTGGGGGGAGGCTGGACATTCTGGCTTTCAGACTCCCTGTCCTCTGTCATGCGCAGGGCCTGGATGGACACAGGGATGTCCTTTTGAACAGCTCACTCTCAGACAGCAGCACTGTGCAGTCTGATCATGAGATGCAGGGAGAAAGTCACCCTCCTCCCTCCCCTGCAGCTGACAGAAGGTAATTTTTACCTTCATTTTTTTCAATCCCGGTCAGATGTGGAGTGGAAGGGGCGTGGCCTGACTGAGTCAGGGGCGTGACTTAGTGGGACCTGGAGGTGGGGCTTTTAAGTCCTTTTGGGGTGGCCTGAATTACAGGTCGATGCCATAGTAATTTAGAAGGAAACACAGTGGGTAGCAGTAGAAGAAAACATCTTTTATTGCTACTGAACGGTAAATATGTGAAATTTACATTATATGAGCTAATTATTGATGATGTGTTGGTCTAAAACATAAGTTATATTTATGGTAACCGGAATACTCCTTTAACAGTGTCATCCACAGCGCTCTGCCCCTTTAAAGCAGACCTATAGCAGTGAACTGGCTAGGTTGTCATAGAAACCTGTTGTGTGTGAAGACTAACTGCCTGTGAGCTTCTATTGGCTGATAAGGGTCATGTGACCAGGCTTCTATTGGCTAATGCATTTTTTGGGAATATCTCAGGAACGGTACGTCCTGGAGAGCTGAGATCCTGTTCTAAAACCTTCCCGGACACCTGATGTACCTGTATGCCAAATTTCCTGATTGTAGCTGCGCCGGTGCGGATTCCTTTAGCGGACTTACACACACATACACACACACACACACACACACACACACACACACACACACACACACCCTCAGCTTTATATATTAGATATGATGTAAGAAGTCTCTGTGCTGGAAACAAGCGTCCGATTTTCAGACTCTCTGGATTAACAAATGCCAGATTAATAGAATTCCACTAGCACGACTCTTGTTTCCTTGTAGGTGTATTAATACTGGTATTTGTGCAGTACTGTGGGTAACGTGCAGTACTCGGTGATGTGAATAGATGCAGGCAGATGCGATCTGTGTATCCGCTGTGCTGGGATTTTAGACCTTATCTTGCTATTATTATAATGCATTTTTCTGCGCAGTCCTTGGCCGGTTTAATCTCCCACTTTAAGTTCATCAGTGTAAATAGGGCACCGGAGTATGGTAGTAATTAAGGTAATTCCCTCCTCTTGCTGTGTTTGAGTACGCAGCCGCATCTCCTACACTCTGTGCATTGGCTTAATGTATGCTCCAAGCGGAACTCATCATTAAGCCAATAGGAGGGTCTGAACACTCTGCTGCCTTCTCCACTCCGCTAATATGTCTCATAAACGGTTCAATGTTCCTGAACGGGTGATTGAGAGATGTACAATCATTCAAGGGAAATTTAATTTTTTTTATGTTCTATTTTCCAAGAATAAAACAGCTTGAATAAAAAATTTGTTTATTTGTAAAAGCATCAAAAATACTCTTTATTGAAGAGTTTTTAATGGATGAAGATGAGAAAACTAAACAATACGGATAAAGGGAAAACAAACCAGAGGCTGGAGGCAGGACTATGGGCACTCCGAGTGTAGCTGCTGCTGGTCGAGTGCCACGTCGTTCCATTCACTCTCTACAGGACGGACGGAAATCACCATGTGAGTGTACTTGGCTATCTCCAGCAGTCCCATGCAGAATGAATGGAGCAGCAGTGCGTGTGCTTGATCAGCCGCTCCATTCAGTTTGAGTCCCCCCGATCTCGTGATTCATGGGGGTCCCAGTCAGGGGGGTTTGCTCTGCATGGGAAAATGGTTTCAGCGCGTTTCACCAGTACAAGCCGTGTGGCTGAAAACTGCCATGTGAGTAAGGCTTCCGTATTTTGTTTCCGTTCCGTTTTTTTTTTTGCGGACCGTATGCGGAACCATTCATTTCAATGGGTCCGCAAAAAAAAAAAAAAAACGGTCGGTACTGCGTGTGTGCATTCCGTTTCCGTATGTCCGTATTTCCGTTCCGCAAAAAAGATAGAACATGTCCTATTCTTGTCCGTTTTGCCGAGAAGGATAGGCATTGTTACAATGGATCCGCAAAAAAAAAAAAACGGATGCCATAACGGAACGGCATCCGTTTTTTTGTGGGGATCCGCAATTTGCGGACCGCAAAACAAACACGGTCGTGTGAATGAAGCCTAAATGGTAAGCAGTCCGAAAATAAAAGCCATGTATGACCTTATGAAGGGAGTTTTAGAACAATACACACTTGCGTTGTTAATTCCGGCAGAGGATCTCTATACCGTAATTAAACGGATTTGTTTTGATTTTGCTCATCAGGACGCATCTGTTCCATTAGGATGCGGTTGAGTGAAATCAAAACGGAAAAAAAAAAACGGATCCCTCTAATCTATGATGCTGTGTGCTCCTGTGCGCACGATCGATGCTCGCTCACGGACCGTACGTCTCGGAGGGCATATGGTCGTGTGAAAGGGGCCTAACTCTCATAAACTTATATTACTGTAAAAAACCTTCGTACTGAACTCCGGTTTGGTTCCTACTGTTTTACGATAATAATTCCCGAAGTTATTACACAAAGTCTCTCACTCAACTTCGCAAATTAAAAACTTTGTCTCATCGGCGCCAATCCATTCTAATACTGTACGGAACTCCGTACAGTATTACAAGAAAATTTTTAGCAAATGGACTTCAGATGTAGAAAACAAAGTTAATTCGAGCATCCCTAATGGGCACAATGAGGGCAGTATTACTCATTGGAGGCACTGTTGCACTCTGGGAGATAATTGTTTCTATTGGGACTCTGGGGTGCACTATTACTGTGGGGGGGGGCACCCTGACATGGTATCAGCTCAGCACTATTTGATGAGCGCAGTTATTCTTTAGGGCACTGTGTGCCAATAATTATTGAGGGGGCACTATCTGTGTGGTACTAGTATTTTTGGGGATTGTGTCTGCAGTATAGTATTAGGGAGCACAGTGGGCTTTTTTGTATTGGGGGTGGCAGGATGAGGGTGGTAATTTTTTTTTTTGATGATTGTCTTAGCTATAGGGTCTCATTTTTTGCAGGATGAGATGACTGATTGGTATCATATTGGGGCACACATGATTTTTTGTATCGCTTGGTATTGCACTTTTTATGTAAGGTGATAAAAATGGCTTTTTTTGGCACAGTTTTTATTTGTTTTTTTTTTTTACGGCGTTCACCATGTGACCAAACGTGATCCTTTTATAGATCAGGTCATTACAGATGCGGCGATACCAAACATGTTTAGTGTTTTTTATTTTTTACTTTTTTTTAGCCAATTATATGTGTGGATATAGGAAGGTTATTTTTTTTTATTTTTATTATTTTTTTTATATTATTTTTTGTTACACTTTTTTGACCCAGAGCCAGTGGGTCTGATGGCTCTTCAATACACTGGATAGTGCAGTTCTCCAGACTAAAAAAAAAAACACCTAGGAGCCATTGGCTCCTGAACTTAAAAATTTAGGAGCCAAATTTAAATACATATAATTATAATTTAAAAAAAAAGACTTGGAGGAGAAGATGGAACGTCCAGCCCATAATAGAACAGTCCTATCCTATTTTTTGGGGGGACAAGGTGACTAAAAAATGGCGAATTGTGCGTTTTTTATTCATTTTTTTTCTGTTACGTGTTCACCGCATAGGAGACTTTTTGGACGTGGCGATATGTAAAATGTTTATTTATTGTTAATATATTTTATATGTAAAATTGGGACAGGGGTGATTAAGAGGCTGGTCAGACAGCCGTAGTATTACGCAACCCCTCCGCAATACCACGGATGTCGCCCAGCGTGTGTTCCACAATTTGCGGAACATGCGGCTGGGCGCCCCGTTTAAATTGCCTATTCTGTAATTTCTTGCGGAGCTGCGGCAAGTTTGCACGCTGCCCATCGAAGTGAAGGCGGCTGCATCTATTCTGCAAAGTTGTGGAATAGATGCGGGCGCATTCACACGGTCGTGCAGTCCTGGGCTTTGTGCACACGGCAGCAGGGAGCTTACCATGACAGCCAGGACTTCGGTAGCGTCCTGGTTGCCATAGTAACCACTGGGGCTCTGATCAAATCTACCACTGCCACCAATCGAAGGGGGGGGGGGGCACCTGTGGCCACTGCGCCACCAATGAGACTTGTAACTAGGGGGGAGGGTGCACTGCCCCACCAAAGAATGTAAAGCACATTAAATCAAGTATAGTAGGCAGCGGTATAACATGCCCAGCCTCAACAGCAGGGTGTGCGAGCTGCGGCAATTAACCCCTCAGGTGCCGCATTGCCCTGTTATTAGGACCGGGTATGTTATATCGCTGCCTCCTATACTTGAACTAATGTGCTTTACATTCATTGTTTTTTTTTTACTTTTTATTTAATACATTTTAGCCCCCTAGGGGCTACAACCTGGGATCTTTTAATCCCTTGTTCTGTTAACCCTAATAGAGCTCTATTAGGGTGAATAGGACTTTACCCTCTCCCTGCTGCCCTGTGCTTTGTGCACACAGCAGCAGGGAGCTTACCATGGCAGCCAGGACTTCAGCAGAGTCCTGGTTGCCATGGTAACCGATCGGAGCCCCGTGATTACACTGCAGGGGCTCCGATCGGAAGTGCCACTGCCACCAATGAATAGGGTTAGGGGGGGGAGAGTGGACCCTGTGGCCACTGCCACCAATGATTATTATACTGGAGGGAAGGGGGGGGACGCACTGCGCCACCAACGACGTTAACTCTGTTTAATAAAAGTACAGGACCGGTGCCGGCATGGACTCACATAGCCGGCACCCGACCTGTATTGTAGGGAGCTGCAGTCAGCGGTAGTTAACAGCGGCATATGGGAGCTCCCTATCATACAGGTTGGGTGAGAGGGTGGAGGGACAGCCATCCTGAACGGGGTGGGAGTTAGCCCTTCAAGCGTCAGGCTGCTGCCACAGCAGAGCAGTGGCCCGATGGTTAGCCCTTTCCATAAAGAGGTCCCTAAGGACCATGGCATAGAAAGGGTTATGTCTGCCGTTTCAAGCAGCCGTGTCAGCTGTATGTTACAGTGGACACTCTGCACCGCTCGGCAATCCTGTTGAGGGGAAGAGGGTGGAGCACTGCAGGGGAGGGAGAGAGACACACTGCGCGCTCCTGTGTGGAGACAGAGGATTCACGTGCAGCTGCAGAACAAAAACTAAAAAATAAAGACAACCAATTGGAGAAATTATTTTCTCCACAAAATTAATTAGTGTAAAAAAATATATATATCTGGTGTCCATAGCCTTTAAGACTCTTTCCCCTCAGTACATGTGCGGCAATCAGCTGATGATGTTTTTCTTACTGGTGGTTTTGTATCTGTATTAGGCCCCATTCACACGACCGTATGTTCATTTCCGTATCTTATCCGCATTTTTGCGGATAAGATGCGGAACCATACGGACCCATTCATTTTTCCATAGGAGAAATAAAAATGCGGAATGCACACCGTGTCCGCATCTCACGGAAGTTCCCCCGAAAATAAAATAAAACATGTCCTATACTTGGCCGCAAATCACGTCCGTAGCCCTATTAAAGTCAATGGGTCCACAAAATTGCGGAACACTACGGAAGACTTTCCGTATGTCTTCGGTTCCGTTTTTATACGGATCATGGAATACATACGGTCGTGTGAATGGGGCCTTATAGTCGTTCTGTGATATAAATCTGCTTTCTGCAGCCAATCTGAATCTGGAGGCAGAGCTGCAGGGGGAGGGACCGAGCAGCAGCCTGAACCAATGATGAGACTGGGGGCGTGTCTCTGACTACCTGTAGCAAAGTAGCTAGACTGTAGTCACAGATCACAGCTCTGCCCTAAAGGATCTGAGCTAAGAAGCAGCCAAGCAACATTATCAAAGGAAAAGAATAGCAGGTGATCACATCCCGTAGGGACTGTTTTACGTACGATTTTGAACTGAACAGTCCCTTTAAGGTGGCCATACACATCTATCAAAGTGTCACTCTAAGGTTTTCCCAACTCTAAGGCCCCATTCACATGACCGTATGTCTCTTTCCGCATCTCTCCGCATTTTTGCGGATTGATGCGGAAAGGTACGGACCCCATTCATTTCCCCATAGGAGAAAAAAATGCGGAATGCACACCGTGTGCATTCCGCAGCCGTATCTCACGGCGGTTTGGCTGCAAAAAAATTTGAAACATGTCCTATACTTTGCCGCAAAAACACGTCCGTAGCCCCATTCAAGTCAATGGGTCCGCAAAAATGCGGAACGCTGCGGAAGACTTTCCGTATTTTTGTGGATCCATGTCCGTATATATACATATATTCATATTTGGCTCTAAGGTGACTTTTCCGTCACTTTTTTTTCCAATTTTTTTTAATTCACAGTCAAAATCTTTATGTAAAATAATTTCAAAGACACCTGTATTTTTGCGGATCCGCAAAAATACGGAAGACTTTTGATGCTTCCGTATCCGTTTTCTTGCGGAAGTACCTCCGTACTTCCGTGCCGTATGTCACCGGCGCTAGGAACACATACGGTTGTGTGAATGGGGCCTAACACAATGGCAGGGGAATGAAAGATAGCGAGCTCACAAGATAATCTGCTTGTCGACCATGGGGATTTGTATTTGTTTCTACAAGACAGACCTGGAGGCCATCATCGTCCATCAGATAGCGCTGTGCGTTTATTTGCATATAAATAAGACAATAGATTGCCATCTCATAAAAACAGAAACAGCCCGAGACATAAGAGAAAGTCCAGGACTGAAAAAGGTCCTGATAGAACTGAACACCCGCCTCTCCTATCTGTACTCAAGAGGAATAACATGTAAAAGCTGGCGCTGTTCTTCTCCAACCAAACCCAAAAGTTCATGGAGCTGCAGATAAACATTGCTGTGATCTGTACGACTGTAGTCAGAGCTGTAAATATCAGAGATCGGTTCTTGGCTCCCGTCCTTATATTCAGTCAAGTCTCTTCACCATGTAGGGTCCCTCTAGTTCATATCCAATTTTTCTATAGTAGTTTCTAGTACCAACACCTGAGGGAGAAGAAGTGACAGGTGAGTAACGACATTATAGTTAGTTAGTTATCCTGAGTTACATCGTGTATTATACTCCAGAGCTGCACTCACTATTCTGCTGGTGCAGTCACTGTGTACATACATTACTTATCCTGTACTGATCCTGAGTTACATCCTGTATTATACTCCAGAGCTGCACTCACTATTCTGCTGGTGCAGTCACTGTGTACATACATTACATTACTTATCCTGTACTGATCCTGAGTTACATCCTGTATTATACTCCAGAGCTGCACTCACTATTCTGCTGGTGCAGTCACTGTGTACATACATTACTTATCCTGTACTGATCCTGAGTTACATCCTGTATTATACTCCAGAGCTGCACTCACTATTCTGCTGGTGCAGTCACTGTGTACATACATTACTTATCCTGTACTGATCCTGAGTTACATCCTGTATTATACTCCAGAGCTGCACTCACTATTCTGCTGGTGCAGTCACTGTGTACATACATTACTTATCCTGTACTGATCCTGAGTTACATCCTGTATTATACTCCAGAGCTGCACTCACTATTCTGCTGGTGCAGTCACTGTGTACAATACATTACTTATCCTGTACTGATCCTGAGTTACATCCTATATTATACTCCACAGCTGCACTCACTCTTCTGCTGGTGCAGTCACTGTGTACATAACATTACTTATCCTGTACTGATCCTGAGTTACATCCTGTATTATACTCCAGAGCTGCTCTCACTATTCTGCTGGTGCAGTCACTGTGTACATACATAATTACTTATCCTGTACTGATCCTGAGTTACATCCCTGTATTATACTCCAGAGCTGCACTCACTATTCTGCTGGTGCAGTCACTGTGTACATACATTACTTATCCTGTACTGATCCTGAGTTACATCCTGTATTATACTCCATAGCTGCACTCACTATTCTGCTGGTGCAGTCACTGTGTACATACATTACTTATCCTGTACTGATCCTGAGTTACATCCTGTATTATACTCCAGAGCTGCACTCACTATTCTGCTGGTGCAGTCACTGTGTACATACATTACAGTTCAGAAGTCTGTTGTGGGGGTTTTACATGGCGTCGCACCAATGCAGCTTAGATCATAGATGAAGAATGGAGGTCACAATGTAACCGGATTCATGTTAATGTGGGTATTCGGGATTGTGGGGGAAAAAGAAAAAAGTGTCTAATTTTCAATCCCTTGAAAAAAGTATTCTTGTCTACTGACTGTCTGGTACTTAAATATTGAAATGAATGTGGCAGAGCAGCAACACTAGACATGGTCGTGAGTCGGATGCTGAAAATAAAATTTCAGAAGATTCCGAACTACAATATCAATGTTTCCTACTTCAAATATCAGACTCAATGAGAATCAGACACGGGTGACGGGAACGGACGCGATAATCCAGATTTAATGTATGCCATTCCTACAAATCACAGGCATAATACCGCCCGCTCTCCTCGCCATCGCTCCGTGCCCATCAGCCAGTAATGCAACGGAAGCAACACATTTAAAGTCACCTTGAATTTCCATTATGACATAAAAGCTCTCTGCTTCCAGTCTGAATAACGTAGACGAAGACTTTACAGGGAATTATAACGGGTGACATTCCCTTCTCTGCTGGTATTCTGGAGGAGACGCTTGTGTAACCCTTACTTATAGTGGACATTCAGAGTCTGGGGACCGTGCAGTCCATGCCGTGACACATCAGCACCTATGGCTCATTATTGATGTCCATTATGGACTGGAACGTGTGCTCCTTGCTTTGGTGATCCTTGGCCATGTGTCTTTATAAGGGGTTGACAGAAACAGAAGCTGTACAGGAGATGGCCACCTCCTCGGGGGCCGCTGCAGGTGAAATGTGTCATCACATGGCGGCCAATGAGATAAATACCAAGGTACTGAGTGCAGGATCTCCCACTATCATGTCCATGTGGCCCCCTATGGGACATCCTTTAAAAAAAATACAATAAAAAATCTGGGCACCAGATCACAATTGCAGTAGCTCATTCAAATTTGTCATCAGCGATACTTTATTCCATTTATTTAATTTTCATTTCTACCCGTGGAGGGTCCTCTCGCCTGTCTGCATCTGTCTAACCCTATGTGATGTAACATGAAAAAGGATCCGAAAGCTAATAGATTGATGGCTCTCTGATGGTTAAATGAAGCTCTAAGGCAGGGATCAGCAACCTCCGGCACTCCAGCTGTTGTCAAACTACAACTCCCAGCATGCATACCTACCCTGCCATTCTCTGAACTCCCATAGAAATGAATGGAGCCTGCTGGGAATTGTAGTTTCACAGCAGCTGGAGTGCCGAAAGTTGCTGATCCCTGCCCTAAGGGATCGTTCACAGGAAGGATTTTACAGCGGGATTTTGGTGCCGACAGCGGCGCTGAAATTTCACTGTAAACTTGCGTGCTAAGGATCGCAGAGATGCAGCTTAAAGGGGCTCTCCGGGAAATAAGAAAATGAAAATACTTAAATATTACTTTATGATAAATATATTTCCAAATACCTTTCATTAGTTATAATGGCTCGTTTTGTCTGGGGAGCAATGACTAGGAGAAATAGAATGGCCGCCGTCCTATTAGTACACACAGAACCTGTCCTAATCACACAGGAGGACAAGTTATTTCACAATAAAGAGCTGTCTCATCCTCCTCTCTGCTCTGCTTGTCAGGGATTATGGTCCTGAATACAGGTAATACGATCTTCAGCTGAGTCTCTGTAGGAATGGGGTTCATGAGGAGACATGAAGTACAGAGGTGAGGATGTGACCAATGAGCAGCATGCAGTCTCCATTACCACAGTCTGTCCTCTCTGTCCTCTCTGTACTTCATGTCTCCTCGTGAAGATCTTATCTGACTCTGAGACAAGCAGAGCAGAGAGGAGGATGAGGCAGCTCTTTACCTCAGTGTTGTGAAGTAACTTGTCCTGCTATGTGATTAGGACAGTTTCTGTGCATACTAATAGGACGGCGGCCATTTCTCCTGATGATTGCTCCCCAGACAAAACGAACCATTCTAACTAAAAACAAATAGTTGGGAATATATTTACAATAAAGTACCGTATTTTTCGCTTTATAAGACGCACCTAGGTTTTTGAGGTAGAAAATAAGAAAAAAAAAATTTTGAACCAAAAGGTGTGCTTTTGATGGGTTTTGGACTAATGGTGGCCTGTGGATGACACTGTTATGGGGGGGATCTGTGGCTGATGCATTGTTGTGGGGGAATCTGTGGATCACATACTAATATGGGGAGATCTGTGGATGGCACATTGTTATGGGGGATCTGTGGATGGTACACTGCTATGGGGGGGGATCTGTGGATGACACTGTTATGGGGGGGATCTGTGGATGATACACTGCTATGGGGGATCTGTGGATGATACACTGCTATGGGGGGGGATCTGTGGATGATACACTGCTATGGGGGGATCTGTGGATGATACACTGCTATGGGGGGGATCTGTGGATGATACACTGCTATGGGGGGATCTGTGGATGATACACTGCTATGGGGGGGGATCTGTGGATGGTACACTGCTATGGGGGGAATCTGTGGATGATACACTGCTATGGGGGGGTTCTGTGGATGGTACACTGCTATGGGGGGATCTGTGGATGATCACTGCTATGGGGGGATCTGTGGATGATACACTGCTATTGGGGGGATCTGTGGATGGCACATTGTTATGGGGGATCTGTGTGATGACGCACTGTTATGGGGGGGATCTGTGGATGATACACTGCTATGGGGGGGATCTGTGGATGATACACTGCTATGGGGGGGGATCTGTGGATGATACACTGCTATGGGGGGGATCTGTGGATGATACACTGCTATGGGGGGATCTGTGGATGATACACTGCTATGGGGGATCTGTGGATGATACACTGCTATGGGGGGGGGATCTGTGGATGATACACTGCTTATGGGGGGCGGATACTGTGGACTGATACACTGCTATGGGGGATCTGGTGGATGATTACCTGATGGGGATTGTGATGATACACTGCTATGGGGGATCTGTGGATGATACACTGCTATGGGGGATCTGTGGATGGTACACTGCTATGGGGGGGATCTGTGGATGATACACTGCTATGGGGGGATCTGTGGATGATACACCTGCTATGGGGGGATCTGTGGATGATACACTGCTATGGGGGGGATCTGTGGATGATTACACTGCTATGGGGGGGATCTGTGGATGATACACTGCTATGGGGGGGGGATCTGTGGATGATACACTGCTATGGGGGGGGATCTGTGGATGATACACTGCTATGGGGGGGGATCTGTGGATGATACACTGCTATGGGGGGGGGGGATCTGTGGATGATACACTGCTATGGGGGGGGATCTGTGGATGATACACTGCTATGGGGGGGGATCTGTGGATGATACACTGCTATGGGGGGGATCTGTGGATGAATACACTGCTATGGGGGGATCTGTGGATGATACACTGCTATGGGGGGGGATCTGTGGATGATACACTGCTATGGGGGGGATCTGTGGATGATACACTGCTATGGGGGATCTGTGGATGATACACTGCTATGGGGGGATCTGTGGGATGATACACTGCTATGGGGGGATCTGTGGATGATACACTGCTATGGGGGGGATCTGTGGATGATACACTGCTATGGGGGGGATCTGTGGATGATACACTGCTATGGGGGATCTGTGGATGATACACTTCTATGGGGGATCTGTGGATGATACACTGATACACTGCTATGGGGAATCTGTGGATGATACACTGCTATGGGGGGATCTGTGGATGATACACTGCTATGGGGGGGATCTGTGGATGATACACTGCTATGGGGGATCTGTGGATGATACACTGCTATGGGGGGATCTGTGGATGATACACTGCTATGGGGGGATCTGTGGATGATACACTTCTATGGGGGGATCTGTGGATGATACACTGCTATGGGGGGATCTGTGGATGATACACTGCTATGGGGGGATCTGTGGATGATACACTGCTATGGGGGGATCTGTGGATGATACACTGCTATGGGGGATTTGTGGATGACACTTTTATGGGGGATCTGTTGATTATACACACAAAGCATGTTATGCTGGTCCCCTCATGGCCCTGTGTAAATAGTGACCCCATTACACCGGGCCCCGCTCACAGCATACTTTACATGTAAAGTGTATTTATTTAATCCTCAAGCAGTGGCTCTGCTGTGTTAAACTACGGTAATCGTCTGTAGTAGTACTCACAAAGCAGCGGGGAGGCCGGCAGCGTAACGTCATTTACTTAGTTACGCTCCTCCCACTTCATTAATGAAGTGGGAGGAGCATGACCGAGGAGTGACGTTACGCTGCCGGCCGGCCTCCCCGCTGCTTTGTGAGTACTACTACAGACGATTACCGTAGTTTAACACAGCAGAGCCACTTACATGTAAAGAATGCTGTGAGCGGGCCCGGTGTAATGAAGTACAGTGACTTGCACCGGGCCCCGCCGCGAGTGCAACATCAGTTGCCGGCCTCCAGCCCCTCCTCCCACCCCGCTTGATAGTGCTGTAACTGATACATCGCAGGCCGCGCTGTGCAGCATAGTGGCCAGCGATGTGTCAGTTTTAGCCATGTAAAAATGGCACCATTCGCTTTATAAGACGCACTGCCATTTTCCCCCCACTTTTGGGGGGGGAGGAAAGTGCGTCTTATAAAGCGAAAAATACGGTAATACTTAAGTATTTTCATTTTCTTAATTCGCAGAGAACCCCTTTAAAGCCACGGCTGTGCCGAGAAGGGACATGTCAGCGATCCTCAGGGCTGCCTCCCATTGAGATGTATGGGAGGCAGAAAGGACGCAGCCGTGGGAGGGTTTTTAGCAGAATTGTGGCGCAGACAGATTGTTGAACACCCACTTAGTGCAGATTTGTGCGAACAGCACAAAAAAAATGCACATAAATCCGCACTATACCACGTTTTAGGTACTTTTTTGTGCAAATTTGATGTGGATTTTCTGCAGATCTCACCCATTGAAAAGGTTGAAATTCGCACAAAAAAGCGCAGCAGATTTCAAAATCGGCACAACAGGTCAATTCCTGCACCGAAGAAAAGTGGACATGAGATTTATCTAATCTCATAGACTATGTTGGTACTGTATTATGCAGTGTATTTCATTTGGAAAAAACATGCAGAAAAACCACACATAATCCTTATTTTCGGCCACCTCCCCAACTGGGAGGTATGGACAGCAACAGGCAATGCAGCTTGTTAATACAACATGAAGGACAAGGAAGCAGGGAAGAGTCGGTGCAAGCAGCAGAAATACATTCAACAATGGTATGAGCATTACTAAGTCTACCAGGAGACGAGCTATGGGAATAATGGGATCGCAGATGAGCTTTCAATATGAATATGCCACCCTGCTGAGAAGGAATGAGGACTGGCGAATATAGGAAAGAGGTGGGTGACCAGAACAACCTCCCCTTACAGCTTGTACGATCACTATATTAAAGAAGAACTCCCGCAAAAATTTTTATTCCATGTCCTGCTAGAAATGTACATGTTATAATCTGTAGTGAATGTCATTTTCTTACCAGTGTCTGTATTTTTGACTTATATAATCCTGAAGTTTCTTATCTGTGTCATGTGACTAGCAATTAGACTCACCAACTCACACATAGACATGTGTGGACAGGAAGTCTAATTCTCTATGCATTCCTATGGGAGCCTCACTTTCAGTCTCATAGGAATGAATAGAGCAGTAACTGGCTTCCTGTCCTGGGTCAGTTGGAGGTCAGGGAGTTGGTCACATGACAGAGCTACACTAAGAAGAGAGTGGAAACTCTCAATTACAGCCTCGGATAAGAAAATGACATTCACTACAGATTATATCATGTACCTTTGTAACAGGTCAGAGAATAAAAATTTTTGCGGGAGTTCTTCTTTAACTAAGTGCCCTCCATTCAATCCTAACACCCTCACAGTGCTTCTCGATAAAGTCCTGCCTTATGTCACTTCCATAATTACGTCCACCCTTCTTGTTGATGGTCATCTTGGTCTTTTCTTTGTTTCCCAACGAGTTGGATCTTTCAATAGTGTTCCTCATGATCATAAGATGTTCCTTTACCGCAATCCTGGGACTTTATCCCAAGCACAACTGCATACGTATTAACAAGAAAAAAAAAAAGCTAAAGGCCAAACACAAAACTCGGGTTCTGCATCAGATGTGAATTTACCTCCCTGCAATAAGAAGTCAGAGGTCGATGCATAACTGGGTCGTATGATGGTGATGACTTCGGTAGATAATGTCACAAGCATTGCTGTGTATGTAGCCAGAGGCGCAATGTGCTCAGCCTGTGAAAGGGAAATGTATGTCACACCTGCTGGGAAAGCCACATGACACTAATGAGACCTGGAGAAAACATGTCTCGTCCCTCATGCCGCAGCCACTGACGTGGAGTCCTCAATTTCTCCATTTATGGCTTCATCCTTCTGCGAGTCCTTTGGATCTGGAGTCTACAATCCGCTCTTTAAACCACTAAGTGTGAAATGACTTATTACGAGGCAATCAGCTCAGGAACGTCTCTGCTTACATCCTGCTGTTAAGTACATACAGATATCGCATTTATATGAGAAGACTCCTTTTTCTGGTCAAAAGAACGAAGAACATTTTGAAGAACCTTGTTTCTCAACCTGTGCCAGGGTCAACTGTTCCATGGACACCTGGCCAACAATTCTGGTATTCCTTTATATACAGGGTGGGCCATTTATACGGATACACCTAAATGAAATGAGAATGGTTGGTGATATTAACTTCCTGTTTGTGGCACATTAGTATATGGGAGGGGGGAAACTTTTCAAGATGGGTGGTGACCATGGCGGCCATTTTGGATCCAACTTTAGTTTTTTCAATGGGAAGAGGGTCATGTGACATCAAACTTATTAAGAATTTCACAAGAAAAACAATTGTAAGATCGGGAGACCTTGGGGGCCAGTCAACTGCTACATGATGATTTTTTGCACTGAAGCTGGCACGTTCCCTGAGTTTTTCCAGCAAGATGGTGACCACCACATTATGGCTGTCAGGTCCGAGCATTCCTAGATGAACAGTTTCCTGGAAAGTGGATTGGTCGTCGTGGGCCAGTTGAATGGCCCCCAAGGTCTCTTGATCTGACCCCCTTAGACTTTTATCTTTGGGGTCATCTGAAGGCAATTGTCTATGCTGTGAAGATACGAGATGTGCAGCACCTGAAACTACGGATACTGGAAGCCTGTGCTAGCATTTCTTCTGCGGTGTTGCTATCAGTGTGTGAAGAGTGGGAGAAGAGGGTTGCATTGACAATCCAACACAATGGGCAGCACTTTGAACACATTTTATAAGTGGTCAGAAACGTGTTAATAACTCATGAAAGAATAAAGTTACGTTAAAACCAAGCACACCATTGTTTTTCTTGTGAAATTCTCAATAAGGTTGATGTGTCACATGACCCTCTTCCCATTGTAAAAACTAAAGTTGGATCCAAAAGGACCGACTTCAAAATGGCCGCCACGGTCACCACCCATTATGAAAAGTTCCCCCCCCCCTCCCATATACTAATGTGCCACAAACAGGAAGTTACAGTGCCTTTGCGAAAGTATTCGGCCCCCTGGAAGTTTTCAACCTTTTGCCACATTTCAGGCTTCAAACAAAAAGATAGAACATTTTACATTTTTGGTGAAGAATCAACAACAAGTGGGTCACAATTGTGAAGTGGAAGGAAATTTATTGGATCATTTAACCTTTTTTTGTAATAATAAAACTGAAAAGTTGGGCGTGCAAAATTATTCGTCCCATTTACTTTCAGTCCAGAAGTTGATCTCTGATCTCTGAATGATCCAATGTTGTCCTAAATGACTGATGAAGAGGAATAGAATCCACCTGTGTGTAATCAAGTCTCCGTATAAATGCACCTGCTCTGTGATAGTCTCAGGGTTCTGCATCATGAAGACCAAGGAACACACCAGGCAGGTCCTGATACTGTTGTGGAGAAGTTTGAAGCTGGATTTGGAGACCAAAAGATTTCCCAAGCTTTAAACATCCCAAGGAGCACTGTGCAAGCGTCATATTGAAATGGAAGGAGGATCAGACCACTGCAAATCTACCAAGACCCGGCCGTCCCTCTAAACAAGGAGAAGACTGATCAGAGATGGAGCCAAGAGGCCCATGATCACTCTGGATGAACTGCAGAGATCTACAGCTGAGGTGGGAGAGTCTGTCCATAGGACAACAATCAGTCCAACACTTCACAAATCTGCCCTTTATAGAAGAGTGGCAAGAAGAAAGCCATTTCTCAAAGATATCCATAAAAAGTCTGGTTTACAGTTTGCCACAAGCCCCTGGGAGACACCAAACATGTGGAAGAAGGGGCTCTGCTCAGATGAAACCAAAATCCAACTTTTTGGAAACAATGCAAAACGATATGTTTGGCGTAAAAGCAACACAGCTCATCCCCCTGAACACACCATCCCCACTGTCAGACATGGTGGGGGCAGCATCATGGTTTGGGCCTGCTTTTCATCAGCAGGGACAGGGAAGATGGTTAAAATTGATGGGAAGATGGATGGAGCCAAATACAGGACCATTCTGGATGAAAAGACCTGAGACTAGGACGGAGATTTATCTTCCAACAAGACAATGATCCCAAACATAAAGCAAAATCTACAATTGAATGGTTCAACAATAAAGGTCTCCAGGTCTTAGAATGACCAAGTCACAGTCCAGACCTGAATCCAATGGAGAATATGTGGAAAGAGCTGAAAACTGCTGTTCACAAACGTCTCCATCCAACCTCAAAGAGCTCCAGCTGTTTTGCAAGGAAGAATGGGCAAGAATTTCAAAACTGATAGAGACATCCCCCCAAGAGACCGCAGCTGTAATCGCAGCAAAAGGTGGCGCAACAAAGTATTAATACAAGGGGGACGAATAATTTTACACGCCCCACTTTTCAGTTTTATTATTACAAAAAAAAGTTTAAATGATCCAATAAATTTCCTTCCACTTCACAATTGTGACCACTTGTTGTTGATTCTTCACCAAAAATGTAAAATGTTCTATCTTTTTGTTTGAAGCCTGAAATGTGGCAAAAGGTTGAAAAGTTCCAGGGGGCCGAATACTTTCGCAAGGCACTGTAATATCACCAACCATTCCCATTTTATTTAGGTGTATCCATATAAATGGCCCACCCTGTACTATAAGTGATGTGAAGCTGTACAGTACAATAGTAAAACACGCCTCTAGGATGTCCTGGAACCCATGAAATATAAATATTCCCAGGAAGACTTTGCACGGCTGATGTAGCTTTTGATGGAAGAATCTTTCAAGAAGTTCTAAAATCATTTTTTCTCCAATTTGTCAAGAATAAGCCTAGTGGTGGTGGCTGAGGAGTTACAGACCCTTAAATTGAAAATTCTTATCCTTGAGACGTACCAGTCAATAGAATACAGCATCTTGAGATGTAAAGAAGATGATTAATGGTGCGTGGTCTTGAGGCTTTGTCTAGACACCAGTGACAACCATGAGGCATACCTTACCAATGGCCAGAAGATACTTTCTGAAACATCATTTGCTAGAAGTTACAGATACAATAATAGTAAAACTTGGAGCTTATGATAAGTTTGATGGTGGACCTGCAAGACATCGCTTGTCATGGCAGCAGTCTAGGGAAGAGATCATATCAGTAAACAGAAAGAGATGAAGTCGGGTGGACTTGACGCATAGAAATGTAGGTAACTGTGGAAATAATGTTTTTTGGTGTCAGGAATCACAAGTACCTCACTGCTAAGGGATATGGACAGGACACAGGTGATATCTCAGAACGTTCAAAAGCTGGAGGCAATAAAGCATAATGTTCTACTGACTGTGAAGTGTCGTGTCCGTCTGGGTTTTCTCAGGTCCAACAAAGGGACCCACCAACCACCAAAGGGGTTTATGGAGTGGCAGGTGTGGGCTGAGTAAGACTGCAGACAGTGACGGGGATCAGTGATAACTGATACCGGTTAGTTAATCCCCCAGATGCCACAGTCAATAGTGAATGCAGAATATAAAAGTTTAGTCAGGGCTCCCTCTGATCGATCACCCCATCTCCATGGAGATGTTGTGTTGCAGTTTATGATATAAATGTTCAAACAATAGATTGTTCAAGTCCTCTAGGTGGACTAAAAATAAAAGCAAAAAAGTAAAATGTTTTTCTTAGAAAAAAAAAGTTCACACTACTCACAAAAAGTTTGGCTTTTGGGTGAAATTTATGGAGACTGTAAAAAGTTCCAGCTCCAGTGATATTATATCATGAAAGTCGGGCATTTCAGTAGAAGCAGCGATGGTGACTTACTCATCTCAAACAATTTATTGAAACAAAAAGCCCACACCAGTGCTGTGTATACCGCCACAGAAACGTCAGTGTCTCAGGAACTTGTCCTGTGGCCTTGAGCATCAAGCATACAGCTTGACAACGACGACTCCTGCTGTTCACAAGTCGTCTTATTGTCTGCTGAGGCATGGCATCCCACTCTTCTTGAAGGGCGGCCCTCAATTCATTGAGGTTCTGGGCCTTATGAGCCTCTACATGGCGACTCAGCTGATCCCACAGGTTTTCAATGGGATTCGGGTCTGGAGAAGGTGCAGACCACTCCATGTGAGGTCCCCCAGTCTCCAGCAGTTGATCCCTAATGATGCAACCGCGATGAGCTGGAGCATTGTCCTCCATGAAGATGACATTAGGCCGGGGTTATTCATGCAGAGGCACAATGACTGGATTCATGATGTTCTTCATGTAGTATGGGCTTGTCACTGGACCATTCACAAAGTGTAGGGCAGTTCTGTATTGACTAGACACACCTGTCCACACTGTAAGACCACCACCACCAAAGGCTCATCTGGTGACAAGAGAGGATGATGCATAGCGCTCTCCTTGATGTCTCCAACATCCTTGGCGGCCATCATTTGTGTTCAGTGTGAATTGACTTTCATCAGTTAACAGCGCTGAGGCCCACTGGTCCCTCGTCCAGCGTAGATGATCCCTGGTCCATGTAAGACGATGACGCCTGTGCCTGGTGGGGTGGTCAGGTACCCTTGCAGGTCACCACTGTCAACCAATCAATAGTCTCATTGGTGACCTGTACTGTAACGCCACATCACAGCTGGGCACAAAAATAACCGAAAAAAAAGTAAATTAACTTCACGAGGCTATGTCAACGTGAAGATTCGTCAGCTGCTCGAGCACACAGGGATTTGCACTGCCCACCATGTTACCATCTGATTGTCAGTCTCGTTTTTAAACTTCTTGTTCCCCCAAACATAATTTTTACATATTTTTTAATTTTCAAATCAGAAAAAGCTACAAAAAAATTAAAGTGCTGATGTATTTCAACCAAAGATAGCATCGCCAGCACAGTGTATAATTATACCTGGCGCTTCCACAATGCCATCTTCGGATTTCAGAAAGTTTCTTCAGCATTTGCGTGACTCGGAGGTGAGCGCATAAAGTATTATTATTACGCTAAATTACAGCGCATTGTTCTCACTCCTTTGTTTGGTCTATTTTCCATCTTGAAAGAATGTGTTTGTCCCTTTTCTAAAAATACACGTGCAGAAGGCTGGTAACAAGGTTCAAAGCAATTAAAGCCTATTTTAAAATGGACCACGTCAGCCGAGACAGCGCAGCGAAGACTGTTCTGAGGTGTCCAAACCCTCAGCCAAATAAAACATGTATGGGGCTCAACCAATACTGGCCACACACTTCACTAAAGCTCATCTACCCCTATGCACACATGCACCACTGAGCCAAGCATGCATGTGTTTTCAAGAGGGAGAGCTGAGTAAGCCACTGCCAGACCGCCGTCTTCCCTTAGAACAAAAGTATTAGGCATGTTGAAATTTAACACACCCAGCCTGTGTCTCCCCCCCCCCCCCCGCAGTCTGATATCGGGGGACAGTCAAGTTGCCGCCTTACATGTTAAATGTTTAGCTGGTCCCGCCAAAATCATTAGGGTTGACCTCCTTTACCTTAAAAGCTGTGCTACATATATTGTCGAAATCTATCCTCCCCCATAAGCCAGTTTTCTGGCATAAAAAAAAAGTTACAAACACAAGTGGAAATTCTATGTTGTCCTCGACACTTCCCCGAAAAGGTGTGGCGGGTGGAGCAGGGGCGGTGCCATCAGCCTCGCCGCATGTATTAGTTTTCTGAAATCCCATAGCTGACAAAGATTTCAGTTCAGGCGCATGCTGAAAGTCAATAGAAAAGTGCATAGCGCCTCCTATAACAGCAGTCTGGTTATGTAATACATGGCGCCCCCTATAACAGCAGTCTTGTTATGTAATGCATGGCGCCCCCTATAACAGCAGTCTTGTTATGTAATACATGGCGCCCCCTATAACAGCAGTCTGGTTATGTAATACATGGCGCCCCTATAACAGCAGTCTTGTTATGTAATGCATGGCGCCCCCTATAACAGCAGTCTGGTTATGTAATGCATGGCGCCCCCTATAACAGCAGTCTGGTTATGTAATGCATGGCACCCCTATAACAGCAGTCTGGTTATGTAATGCATGGCGCCCCTATAACAGTAGTCTGGTTATGTAATGTATGGCGCCCCCCTATAACAGCAGTCTGGTTATGTATGCATTGGCGCCCCCTATAACAGTAGTCTGGTTATGTAATACATGGCACCCCTATAACAGCAGTCTGGTTATGTAATACATGGCACCCCCATAACAGCAGACTGGTTATGTAATGCATGCGCCCCCTATAACAGCAGACTGGTTATGTAAATGCATGGCACCCCTATAACAGCAGTCTGGTTATGTAATGCATGGCGACCCCTATAACAGCAGTCTGGTTATGTAATACATGGCACCCCTATAACAGCAGTCTGGTTATGTAATACATGCACCCCTATACAGCAGCTGGTTATGTAAATGCACCCCCCTATAACAGCAGACTGGTTATGTAATGCATGGCGCCCCCTATAACAGCAGACTGGTTATGTAATGCATGGCGCCCCCTATAACAGCAGCTGGTATGTAATACATGGCACCCCCTATAACAGCAGTCTGGTTATGTAATACATGGCACCCATGGCACCCCCTATAAAGCGGTCTGGTTATGTAATACATGGCCCCCCTATAACAGCAGTCTGGTTATGTAAATACATGGCGCCCCCTATAACAGCAGTCTGGTTATGTAATACATGGCGCCCCCTATAACAGCAGTACTGGTTATGTAATACATGGCGCCCCCTATAACAGCAGTACTGGTTATGTAATGCATGGCGCCCCCTATAACAGCAGTCTGGTTATGTAATGCATGGCGCCCCCTATAACAGCAGTCTGGTTATGTAATGCATGGCGCCCCCTATAACAGCAGTCTGGTTATGTAATACATGGCGCCCCTATAACAGCAGTCTGGTTATGTAATACATGGCGCCCCCTATAACAGCAGTCTGGTTATGTAATACATGGCGCCCCTATAACAGCAGTCTGGTTATGTAATGCATGGCGCCCCCTATAACAGCAGTCTGGTTATGTAATGCATGGCGCCCCCCTATAACAGCAGTCTGGTTTATGTAATGCATGGCGCCCCTATAACAGCAGTCTGGTTATGTAACATGGGCCCCCTATAACAGCAGTCTGGTTATGTAATACATGGCGCCCCCTATAACAGCAGTCTGGTTATGTAATACATGGCGCCCCCTATAACAGCAGACTGGTTATGTAATGCATGGCGCCCCTATAACAGCAGTCTGGTTATGTAATGCATGGCACCCCCTATAACAGCAGACTGGTTAATGTAATGCATGGCGCCCCCTATAAACAGCAGACTGGTTATGTAATGCATGGCGCCCCCTATAACAGCAGTCTGGTTATGTAATGCATGGCACCCCCTATAACAGCAGACTGGTTATGTAATGCATGGCGCCCCCTATAACAGCAGACTGGTTATGTAATGCATGGCGCCCCTATAACAGCAGACTGGTTATGTAATGCATGGCGCCCCCTATAAACAGCAGACTGGTTATGTAATGCATGGCGCCCCTATAACAGCAGACTGGTTATGTAATGCATGGCGCCCCCTATAACAGCAGTCTGGTTATGTAATGCATGGCGCCCCCTATAACAGCAGTCTGGTTATTAATGCATGGCCCCCTATAACAGCAGTCTGGTTATGTAATGCATGGCGCCCCCTATAACAGCAGTCTAGTTATGTAATACATGGCGCCCCCTATAACAGCAGTCTGGTTATGTAATACATGGCGCCCCCTATAACAGCAGTCTAGTTATGTAATACATGGCGCCCCTATAACAGCAGTCTGGTTATGTAATACATGGCGCCCCCTATAACAGCAGACTGGTTATGTAATGCATGGCGCCCCTATAACAGCAGTCTGGTTATGTAATGCATGGCACCCCCTATAACAGCAGACTGGTTATGTAATGCATGGCGCCCCCTATAACAGCAGACTGGTTATGTAATGCATGGCGCCCCCTATAACAGCAGTCTGGTTATGTAATGCATGGCGCCCCCTATAACAGCAGTCTGGTTATGTAACGCATGGCGCCCCCTATAACAGCAGTCTGGTTATGTAACGCATGGCGCCCACTATAAACACGGCAACTTTTATTTCCCTAGAAACACAGCCATAATAGTCCACGAGCAGCTCCACTGAAGCTAAGGAGATTGAGGTGTTGTAACAGCCAACAATACGGATATAACTGTAGACATCCCCTTTAAAGACAGTGAACAATATAGATCTCTGAACATGTAAATGTGTATGGCATTCATGATACCTGAAATCTGGCTGACCATACATATGGACTTGTGCTGACACAGCCATGTGAAAAAAAAAATGGTACAAAAGTAGTAGCATTCATTGCTAGTGGCTCCCTCTACTGGTAAGAGCAAGACACATACACGAGAGCACCCCTCCCACCAGTTATTTCATACAGTAATCCCCCAGTAATGATAATTATACTGGGAAAACAATTCATCTAAATAATAACGACACAATTTACAATCCAATTATCTGTCCCCGGTGATGTGACTGCCACAATCCATAGGCTCCTCCAGAAAGCGTTCAGCATATACCTAACATACTCCAAACCCCCTCAGTGGTGTCCTGCCACCATGAAGGTCTCACATCCCAAAGAACCTCAAAGTGAGATCTAATGAGAAATCTCAAAGCCAAAAACTAGGATAAGCCTGTACGCCAAGGAGCCAGCCATTCCTTGTAGAAAAGTAAGAGACCCCTGGAAACTGAAAAAGGCCTGTGCACATTTCCTGTTAGGCATCATTTTATATGGTTGTTTATTCTTTTTGAAGGGCCGACATGTAATACCACATTTCCCCTGTAGAGGCCTCTGCAAAATAATAATAATAATAATTAAAAAAAGCCTGTTCTTCGCAGGTGATACCAGCTAATCCACAGAGGTTTTAGCTTTCGTTGCTTAGATGTTTTAAAGGTAACATTTCCTCGGGTCCTGTAGTCCTGCTCTATCGGGTCCCGTTAGTCATTCTGTGGATTACACCAGGCCAGCCGAGATTCCCCAGAAGCTTCACTGCCATTTATCTTCATTTACCTCCAAGACTAATCCAGACGAAGAGAATCACAAGAAAATGTGATGATAAAATGCCTACTCATAGAGATATGACGTGCCACCGAATAGAAATGGAGAATGGAGGTCAGTATTACCAGCAATGGCAGCCAGGAGGATCAGGCAGTGGAGGGCAGAGGAGAAGAGGATCAGACAACATGGGGAGAGGAGGATCAGACAATGGAGGGCAGAGGGGAGGAGGATCAGACAACATGGGGAGAGGAGGATCAGACAATGGAGGGGCAGAGGAGAGGAGGATCAGACAACATGGGAAGAGGAGGATCAGGCAGTGGAGGGCAGAGGAGAAGAGGATCAGACAACATGGGGAGAGGAGGATCAGACAATGGAGGGCAGAGGGGAGGAGGATCAGACAACATGGGGAGAGGAGGATCAGACAATGGAGGGCAGAGGAGAGGAGGATCAGACAACATGGGGAGAGGAGGATCAGACAATGGAGGGCAGAGAAGAGGAGGATCAGACAACATGGGGAGAGGAGGATCAGACAATGGAGGGCAGAGGAGAGGAGGATCAGACAACATGGGAAGAGGAGGATCAGACAATGAAGGGCAGAGAAGAGGAGGATCAGACAACATGGGGAGAGGAGGATCAGACAATGGAGGGCAGAGGAGAGGAGGGTCAGGCACTGGAGGGCAGAGGAAAGGAGGATCAGGCAATGGAGGGCAGAGGAGAGGAGGATCAGACAATGGAGGGCAGAGGAGAGGAGGATCAGACAACGGAGGGCAGAGGAGAGGAGGATCAGACAACGGAGGGCAGAGGAGAGGAGGATCAGACAACGGAGGGCAGAGGAGAGGAGGATCAGACAATGGAGGGCAGAGGAGAGGAGGATCAGACAATGGAGGGCAGAGGAGAGGAGGATTAGACAATGCCAGGACAAAGAAGAATATGACAATTGAGGGCAAGGAAGAAGAAGATGGGAGGAAAGAGGGAATAAGAGGCAAAGGAAGGGACAATCAGACAATGGAGAGGAGCAGACAATGGAGGAGAGGAGGAAGAGACAATTGATATCGGAGAAAATGAGAATGAGACAATGGAGATCAGAGGAGAGGAGTAGTGTTGAGTGAAGAGAAGCATCCGAAGCGGAATTTGGTCCAGAGTTTAGGAAAACTGATTTTAAACTAATCTGAATTTCCTTGCGCTTCTTGGTAACTAATCAGTTTTCCTAAAATGGCGGCTGCACGGGTTAGAAAGTGAAACTAAGCATAGAGGAGACAAGCCCAGGAACAAAAGATCACCCATGATGCTGCGCAGCCAGCCAATCCGCAAACCAGTCACTATGATGTCATAACCCTATAAAACCCTCATCCCGCGTAGTCTCCGCCATTGTCCTATGAGCTGATCATAGGGAGAGATGTGGCAAGTGCTCATGCGCTAGGGAGAGTGTTTAATAGAAAGACTATTGGAGAGGGAGCGTGCAGGGAGACTGTAGGGAGAGTGCAGGAAGACTTATGCTGCCTCAGTTTTATTTATCTATTCCTACATCATCCGTAAACTAAGATATGTAATTCAATACCAATAAGATGGAAGCCTTTATTATTCCAGTGCCAGCATGTTAACCAATGCCATCCAGTCTGCACCCTTAAGGGGGCCAGGTCATAATTATGACCATCCCCTTCTTTTGCTGGCCTTACTTCTTCCAAATCATCCTTCAACGTCTCCATGTCCTAGAAACGTCATTAAGAAGCAGAGAGAGGAGGAGCTGTATGTTCCTGATGACATATTCTCATTGATATTAGATGATGTGGAAAAGGAAGAAAAGCAGATGGCAGAAGAAGGGCTTCCACCTGTAGGGCAGGGTTGTCCCCCCCCAACCAGCCAAACCCCATACCAGCAACAGCTCCTGTTTAAAGGTGGACTATACAGATGGACTATACAGAACAGTCTTCATTATTTGGCCTTTCGGTTCTTCAATGAAGCATGGCCACTCCGTGTGACCGTACCTTAATGCAGAGTTGCCTGGGTATACCAGATTTATTGCGATTCATGATGAATCAAATTTCTTGGCAAAGTTGCCGAATCAAATTTTTCAAAACTTCACTCCTCTATAGGAGGATGAGACAATGGAGATCAGGAGAGAGGAGGATCAGACAATGGAAGGCAGTTGAGGAGAGGACGGTCAAACAATGAGGAAGAGAGGACATAAGGTTCAGAAAATGGGGGTTAGAAGAAAGGAAGTTCAGACAGGGGAGGGCAAAAGAGAGGAGGATCAAACAACGGGTGCATTATCAGTAAGACACGGTGGGCTAGAAAACCATGAAACCTGAGGAGGAAGCAAGTCCTCTCTACCTGTGTCCACGCCAGGGCTCCTATAGGACATACGTACTCAGGGTCTGGGCAGTGCCCACAGGATAATTACACTAACCAACTTTCTACAACTTTACTCTGTGCTATTTCACTGGACACATCTGCTACATCCAATGCGTGGGCTTCACATGTCGGGACTTTAAAATCCATTTCAGACAGCGTGGGAGTTCTAGAATGTGCAGATCGTACATTTATAGAGAAGGCTTAAAAGGTGATTAAATCTGTTCTTGTGTTTTAATTTAAAAACATAGATTTTTTTCCTTTATCGCAGAACATTTAGGACATCGATAGAATGGAGCGAGCGGCAAAGAATGCATTAACCGTGAGTCGCACATCAGAGAGAATGGAAATGAATAAACGCTATAAACAGTATAGTAATGATAGCATAGACATCATGGGATAAATGTAATAACTCTAGGCTGAAGACACAATCCTGGTACATGGGGGGATCCCACCGCACCTCCTTCCCAAATCAGCATCTAACACACAGTCAAACAAGAGTAGGATAAAGGACAGGACTACACAGTGCTCCTTTGAGTCACAATATTAATTGATTCCAGGACGACTATTGTATGTTGTAACCACTGTAACTTGACTCCATAACTCCAGAGCCCAAATATGTCATCCCGAAACAAGAAAAAGAAAACTTATCAGAAAAATAAGTAGATAACAAAGACGGACAAATTATAGTAGCTATATTCTTGTACATAGGAGGCAGTATTATAGTAGTTATATTCTTGTACATAGGAGCAGTATTATAGTAGTTATATTCTTGTACATAGGAGCAGTATTATAGTAGTTTTTATATTCCTTGTACATAGGAGCAGTATTATAGTAGTTATATTCTTGTACATAGGAGCAGTATTATAGTAGTTATATTCTTGTACATAGGAGCAGTATTATAGTAGTTATATTCTTGTACATAGGAGGCAGTATTATAGTAGTTATATTCTTGTACATAGGAGCAGTATTATAGTAGTTATATTCTTGTACATAGGAGGCAGTATTATAGTAGTTATATTCTTGTACATAGGAGCAGTATTATAGTGAGTTATATTCTTGTACCATGGGAGCAGTATTATAGTAGTTATATTCTTGTACATAGGAGCAGTATTATAGTAGTTATATTCTTGTAGCATAGGAGCAGTATTATAGTAGTTATATTATTCTACCTAGGAGGCAGTATTATAGTAGTTATATTCTTGTACATAGGAGCAGTATTATAGTAGTTATATTCTTGTACATAGGAGCAGTATTATAGTAGTTATTTTCTTGTACATAGAAGCAGTATTATAGTAGTTATATTCTTGTACATAGAGCAGTATTATAGTAGTTATATTCTTGTACATAGGAGGCAGTATTATAGTAGCTTATATTCTTGTACATAGAGCAGTATTTATAGTAGTTATATTCTTGTACATAGGAGCAGTATTATAGTAGTTATATTCTATGTACATAGGAAGCAGTATTATAGTAGTTATATTCTTGTACATAGGAGCAGTATTATAGCTAGTTATATTCTTGTACATAGGAGCAGTATTATAGTAGTTATATTCTTGTACAAGGAGCAGTATATAGTAGTTATATTCTTGTACCATAGGAGCAGTATTATAGTAGTTATATTCTTGTACATAGGAGCAGTATTATAGTAGTTATATTCTTGTACATAGGAGGCAGTATTATAGTAGTTATATTCTTGTACATAGGAGCAGTATTATAGTAGTTATATTCTTGTTCATAGGAGCAGTATTATAGTAGTTATATTCTTGTACATAGGAGCAGTATTATAGTAGGTATATTCTTGTACATAGGAGGCAGTATTATAGTAGGTATATTCTTGTACATAGGAGGCAGTAATATAGCAGTTATATTCTTGTACATAGGACCACATTGTACTTGTACCAGTCACATTGACCAACTACGGCTATAGATTTCTTTAACCCTTAGGACACCAGAGGTTTTTCTTGTTCTTAGAAAGGAAAATACATACGATGCAACGGCACACTGCTGACCAGATAAAGCACAAAATGCCATAGAGATATGAGGCGTTCTGGAGCTAATGCTATGCTTGTTTGGTAAATTAGAGATTCTTGGCAAATATATTTTGTATAAAATTATCTGGGCTCGTTCACCAAATCGTACAGGTGATCTCTGTAGAACGGGAACCTAATACTATTTCCTACCCGTTATGTTCCAACCTTGGCTTCCGTATAATCAGGGGGTGTTTGGTTCCACATGCATGCTGGGTCCCTTCTGCCTTTTGCCATTTGTAGTGTTTCAAAGGCCTCCACTAATACAGGGATCTTTATCCGGTGCTTTATCTGGTTAGCAGTGTGCCGTTGCATCGTATGTATTCTGTTTTTCTTCCCTATCTTCCTTGAGCCATAACTTTTTTATATTTCCGTTTACATAGCTGTATAAGGGCTTAATTTTTGTGGGACAAGTTGTATTTTTTAATGTCACCATTAATTATGGCACACAATATAGTGGGAAGCGGTAAAAAAATTACAAATGGGGTGAAAATGGAAAAAAAAATGGCAAATTGGCCATTTTGACCCTTTTTTCAGTTACGCCATTTGCTGTATTGGAAAAATATTTTTATATTTTAATAGTACGAGTGTTTCCGGTCGTGGTGATACCCATGGTGTTTATATTTTTTGTTATTTATGTATTTATTTTTTTAGTCTACGGAAAGGGGGGCAATTTAAACTTTTATATTTTTTAAAATTTCTTATATATTTTTACATTTTTTTTAACTTTTTTGTAATGATTTTGAAGCTTGTATTTGAGCATACAAAATCCATTTTTTATTTTTGAACAGTTGTGGATTTTTAAATGCATTTATTACTGACTATTGGTTATTTCTTATGTTGGCCAAAATAAGAATTGCAGCTTTAATACCCTCAGCCTCTTCAGTGAGACTCAGCGCATTGAAACCAATTACCGGCATCCTGATGGCCACAGAGGATGCCGCTAAGAAGCCCAGAAGAGCGAGCTTCCAGGTTTTTGACCTTTAAAATGCCGTGAACTTACTTGATCACAGCACCTAAAGGCTCTAATTACCGCGACTGGTATTATTGCCGGTCGTGGTAATTAGCCGCGGGTTTCCCAGCCACCACCAAGCGCTGCTCCCCACTGCTCCCATACAATTGAATGGGAATATACTGTGCATGCGCGGCCCCCGCTCATTTTTATGGGGAAGACAAAAATAGCCGAGACAGCGCTCGGCTATTTTCGGCGGCCTCATAGAAATGAATGGAGGGTGGCTGCACATGCGCAGTGCGCCCTCCACTACTTAACCCGCTCCGTTCTTTGTGTAGGTGTGGGTCCCAGTGGCGGATCCTAGCGATAAGCCCCCATTGTCTGTGATGCCAAAACCGTTTTAACCCCCTAACTGTTTTGCCAGAGTGGGAAAAGCAGTGGGAAAAGTAGCTAACTGGACGGGGGAGGGCTGCTTTAAATGCTGCTATCTCCTGAATGGTGGCAGCTAGAAACATGCAACTGATCTTGTTTAAAAGCAGACATTCAAATCTTTCAAACAATACCAGAATGACAGCAATATGTTCAGAGAAAGATATTACTAATAGAAATCAGGATGCTGTGAATGCAGCTGAAAATGAAAGTAAAAACAGGTTTTACTTGCGATTATTCCCGACTTGATTTCTAACAGTGATTTCTCCTCTGTTGCTTAGACTTTACCAGTCATTTGGTATGAAAGCTTGGACTGTCAGCTTTTAGACAAGACCAGTTGCATGTTTCTAGCTGCTACCATTGAGGAGATATCACCATCTAAAGCAGGGGTGCACAACCTGTGGCCCGGGGGCCACATGCGGCCCTCGATACCATTCTGTGCGGCCCCCAAACATCTGGTAAAAGGCATGTAGGTCTATGTCTTATGGCTTCTTACATGTATCTTTCATGTATTCTCCTATTATTGGGAGTCCTAGAACTGTAACAAGACATTTATAGTATATACTGTATGTCCAA
This sequence comes from Rhinella marina, assembly GCA_900303285.1. Classification (NCBI taxonomy): domain Eukaryota; kingdom Metazoa; phylum Chordata; class Amphibia; order Anura; family Bufonidae; genus Rhinella; species Rhinella marina. The sequence goes on from ONZH01021464.1 coordinate 155,955, forward strand.
TATGCCATAAATACAGTATTTCAGTTGTTAATACCCCTTTAAGTTTTATTTTCGGCCCTCGGAATTGGTTCAGGCTAAAAATGTGGCCCCCAACCAAAAAAGGTTGGGTACCCCTGATCTAAAGCATCCCTCGCCGCTTCCAGTTAGCTACTTTTCACACTGCCCGAACTAAACTCGGGCAAAACAGTTAGGTGGTTAACTACATTGAAGAAAATAATAAATCACATACATTATATAATATATTACAAGCTACTCACCGGAAATGACAGCTATTTTAAAGGATCCATGCTCGTCTCTTGCTATACGTTCCGCCTCCTCCATCAATAACATCCCAAAACCCTGTACACAGATAAGTGGAACAAATAACAATTCAGCAACCTCTGCCATAGGGGGCAGTATTATAGTAGTTATATTCTTGTACATAGGAGCAGTATTATAGTAGTTATATTCTTGTACATAGGAGGCAGTATTATAGTAGTTATATTCTTGTACATAGGAGCAGTATTATAGTAGTTATATTCTTGTACATAGGAGGCAGTATTATAGTAGTTATATTCTTGTACATAGGAGCAGTATTATAGTAGTTATATTCTTGTACATAGGAGCAGTATTATAGTAGTTATATTCTTGTACATAGGAGCAGTATTAATAGTAGTTAATTCTTGACATAGGAGCAGTATTATAGTAGTTATATTCTTGGACATAGGAGCAGTATTATAGTAGTTATATTCTTGGACATAGGAGCAGTATTATAGTAGTTATATTCTTGTACATAGGAGCAGTATTATAGTAGTTATATTCTTGTACATAGGAGCAGTATTATAGTAGTTATATTCTTGTACATAGGAGCAGTATTATAGTAGTTATATTCTTGTACATAGGAGCAGTATTATAGTAGTTATATTCTTGTACATAGGAGGAGTATTATAGTAGTTATATTCTTGTACATAGGAGGAGTATTATAGTAGTTATATTCTTGTACATAGGAGAGTATTATAGTAGTTATATTCTTGTACAAGGAGCAGTATTATAGTAGTTATATTCTTGTACACAGGAGCAGTATTATAGTAGTTATATTCTTGTACATAGGAGCAGTATTATAGTAGTTATATTCTGTACATAGGAGGAGTATTATAGTAGTTATATTCTTGTACATAGGAGCAGTATTATAGTAGTTATATTCTTGTACAAGGAGCAGTATTATAGTAGTTAATTCTGTACATAGGAGCAGTATTATAGTAGTTATATTCTTGTACATAGGAGCAGTATTATAGTAGTTATATTCTTGTACATAGGAGGTAAGTATTATAGTAGTTATATTTCTTGTACATAGGAGCAGTATTATAGTAGTTATATTCTTGTACATAGGAGCAGTATTATAGTAGTTATATTCTTGTACATAGGAGGCAGTATTATAGTAGTTATATTCTTGTACATAGGAGCAGTATTATAGTAGTTTATATATTATTTGTACATAGGAGGCAGTATTATAGTAGTTATATTCTTGTACATAGGAGGCAGTATTATAGTAGTTATATTCTTGTACATAGGAGGCAGTATTATAGTAGTTTATATTCTTGTACATAGGAGCAGTATTATAGTAGTTATATTCTTGTACATAGGAGGCAGTATTATAGTAGTTATATTTCTTGTACATAGGAGGCAGTATTATAGTAGTTATATTCTTGTACATAGGAGCAGTATTATAGTAGTTATATTCTTGTACATAGAGGAGTATTATAGTAGTTATATTCTTGTACATAGGAGCAGTATTATAGTAGTTATATTCTTGTACATAGGAGCAGTATTATAGTGGTTATATCTTGTACATAGGAGGAGTATTATAGTGGTTATATTCTTGTACATAGGAGCAGTATTATAGTAGTTATATTCTTGTACATAGGAGGCAGTATTATAGTGGTATATTCTTGTACATAGGAGGCAGTATTATAGTAGTTATATTCTTGTACATCGGAGCAGTATTATAGTAGTTATATTCTTGTACATAGGAGGCAGTATTATAGTAGTTATATTCTTGTACATAGGAGCAGTATTATAGTAGTTATATTCTTGTACATCGGAGCAGTATTATAGTAGTTATATTCTTGTACATAGGAGGCAGTATTATAGTAGTTATATTCTTGTACATAGGAGCAGTATTATAGTAGTTATATTCTTGTACATAGGAGCAGTATTATAGTAGTTATATTCTTGTACATAGGAGCAGTATTATAGTAGTTATATTCTTGTACATAGGAGGCAGTATTATAGTAGTTATATTCTTGTACATAGGAGGCAGTATTATAGTAGGTATATTCTTGTACATAGGAGGCAGTATTATAGTAGTATATTCTTGCTAGGGCATTTAGTATTTAATAGGCAGTATTATAATAGTTATATTCTTGTACATAGGAGCAGTATTATAGTAGTTATATTCTTGTACATAATAGGCAGTATTATAGTAGTCATATTCTTGTACATAGGAGCAGTATTATAGTAGTTATATTCTTGTACATAGGAGGCAGTATTATAGTAGTTATATTCTTGTACATAGGAGGCAATATTATAGTAGTTATATTCTTGTACATAGGAGGCAGTATTATAGTAGTTATATTCTTGTACATAGGAGCAGTATTATAGTGGTTATATTCTTGTACATAGGAGCAGTATTATAGTAGTTATATTCTTGTACATAGGAGCAGTATTATAGTAGTTATATTCCTGTACATAGGAGCAGTATTATAGTAGTTATATTCTTGTACATAGGAGCAGTATTATAGTAGTTACAGTGCCTACAAGTAGTATTCAACCCCCTGCAGATTTAGCTGGTTTGATAAGATGCAAATAAGTTAGAGCCTTCAAACTTCAAACAAGAGCAGGATTTATTAACAGATGCATAAATCTTACAAACCAAAAAGTTATGTTGCTCAGTTAAATTTTAATAAATTTTAAACATAAAAGTGTGGGTCAATTATTATTCAACCCCTAGGTTTAATATTTTGTGGAATAACCCTTGTTTGCAATTACAGCTAATAATCGTCTTTTATAAGACCTGATCAGGCCGGCACAGGTCTCTGGAGTTATCTTGGCCCACTCCTCCATGCAGATCTTCTCCAAGTTATCTAGGTTCTTTGGGTGTCTCATGTGGACTTTAATCTTGAGCTCCTTCCACAAGTTTTCAATTGGGTTAAGGTCAGGAGACTGACTAGGCCACTGCAACACCTTGATTTTTTCCCTCTTGAACCAGGCCTTGGTTTTCTTGGCTGTGTGCTTTGGGTCGTTGTCTTGTTGGAAGATGAAATGACGACCCATCTTAAGATCCTTGATGGAGGAGCGGAGGTTCTTGGCCAAAATCTCCAGGTAGGCCGTGCTATCCATCTTCCCATGGATGCGGACCAGATGGCCAGGCCTCTTGGCTGAGAAGCAGCCCCACAGCATGATGCTGCCACCACCATGCTTGACTGTAGGGATGGTATTCTTGGGGTCGTATGCAGTGCCATCCAGTCTCCAAATGTCACGTGTGTGATTGGCTCCAAAGATCTCGATCTTGGTCTCATCAGACCAGAGAACCTTGAACCAGTCTGTCTCAGAGTCCTCCAAGTGATCATGAGCAAACTGTAAATGAGCCTTGACATGACGCTTTGAAAGTAAAGGTACCTTACGGGCTCGTCTGGAACGGAGACCATTGCGGTGGAGTACGTTACTTATGGTATTGACTGAAACCAATGTCCCCACTGCCATGAGATCTTCCCGGAGCTCCTTCCTTGTTGTCCTCGGGTTAGCCTTGACTCTTCGGACAAGCCTGGCCTCGGCACGGGAGGAAACTTTCAAAGGCTGTCCAGGCCGTGGAAGGCTAACAGTAGTTCTATAAGCCTTCCACTTCCGGATGATGCTCCCAACAGTGGAGACAGGTAGACCCAACTCCTTGGAAAGGGTTTTGTACCCCTTGCCAGCCTTGTGACCCTCCACGATCTTGTCTCTGATGGCCTTGGAATGCTCCTTTGTCTTTCCCATGTTGACCATGTAAGAGTGCTGTTCACAAGTTTGGGGAGGGTCTTAAATAGTCAGAAAAGGCTGGAAAAACAGATAATTAATCCAAACATGTGAAGCTCATTGTTCTTTGTGCCTGAACTACTTCTTAATACTTTAGGGGAACCAAACAGAATTCTGGTGGTTTGAGGGGTTAAATAATAATTGACCCACACTTTTATGTTTAAAATTTATTAAAATTTAACTGAGCAACATAACTTTTTGGTTTATAAGATTTATGCATCTGTTAATAAATCCTGCTCTTGTTTGAAGTTTGAAGGCTCTAACTTATTTGCATCTTATCAAACCAGCTAAATCTGCAGGGGGTTGAATACTACTTGTAGGCACTGTATATTCTTGTACATAGGAGCAGTATTATAGTAGTTATATTCTTGTACATAGGAGCAGTATTATAGTAGTTATATTCTTGTACATAGGAGCAGTATTATAGTAGTTATATTCTTGTACATAGGAGCAGTATTATAGTAGTTATATTCTTGTACATAGGAGCAGTATTATAGTAGTTATATTCTTGTATATAGGAGCAGTATTATAGTAGTTATATTCTTGTACATAGGAGCAGTATTATAGTAGTTATATTCTTGTACATAGGAGCAGTATTATAGTAGTTATATTCTTGTACATAGGAGCAGTATTATAGTGGTTATATTCTTGTACATATGAGCAGTATTATAGTAGTTATATTCTTGTACATAGTAGCAGTATTATAGTGGTTATATTCTTGTACATAGGAGCAGTATTATAGTAGTTACATTCTTGTACATAGGAGCAGTATTATAGTAGTTATATTCTTGTACATAGGAGCAGTATTATAGTAGTTATATTCTTGTACATAGGAGGCAGTATTATAGTAGTTATATTCTTGTACATAGGAGGCAGTATTATAGTAGTTATATTCTTGTACATAGTAGCAGTATTATAGTGGTTATATTCTTGTACATAGGAGCAGTATTATAGTAGTTCTATTCTTGTACATAGGAGGCAGTATTATAGTAGTTATATTCTTGTACATAGCAGTATTATAGTAGTTATATTCTTGTACATAGGAGCAGTATTATAGTAGTTATATTCTTGTACATAGGAGCAGTATTATAGTAGTTCTATTCTTGTACATAGGAGCAGTATTATAGTAGTTATATTCTTGGATATAGGAGCAGTATTATAATAGTTATATTCTTGTACATAGGAGCAGTATTATAGTAGTTATATTCTTGTACATAGGAGCAGTATTATAGTAGTTACATTTTTGTACATAGGAGCAGTATTATAGTAGTTATATTCTTGTACATAGGAGGCAATATAATTGCATCCTCCTCTACCAATAGAGGATATCAGCCTGGAGGGATGCCGTGTCCTGTTATTACCTGATGCTGAAACTTGGATGGGTCACGACTGCTGACAGGGACCACACTTCCATACACATGAAGTTCTCTCACTATGGACACACCTCCCTTTAATTCAGGCCGGAAGGATTCTGGAGAACACTTCCTCAGGCGTAGCAATCCGATCAGGATATCTTGTTCTGGATCCTCGTAAGACAGGAATGTCTCCCAGCCCCCGTTAGCCACATAATCTCTGCGGATTAGTTCCACCTAAAACAAATACATGAGATACAGTTAAATAGGAATATCGGGCCTGTACACGGGAAAGATGGCGTGTAGCTTTGACGTCTCATATCAAGCCCTTTAAAAATGAAAAAAAAAATTCTGTTCTATATAATTCAGTTTCCTGTGAATCAGCATTACTTTTAGTAATATACATATCCTAAAATTCCCAGGACATATGTTTGAAAAACTGACTGCGGCAGTGATTTCCAGTGCTAGAAATAAGGCGCCATAGGACGGAAAATAATAATAATGTCATTTACTTTCCTCGAATGTCAACAGAACATTTAAGAAGGAGCTGGTGGAGGCGAAGTACGCTCGCTCACTATGACAGCTGATTTCTCCAGCTGCCGGACTTCCCAGAGGAGCTGTGATATTAGCTGCCGTAGCCAGCGTCCTTTGCTTCCCAAGTGCGACATATAAATCAGATCGAAAAAATTGTGATTTTAATGCTTATTGGGCAATTCTGAATTTAGAAGGGTGGGGGGGACTCTATATAGAGGTGACATGTCCACATAAATATGCTCTGTAACAGAAGTACTGAGTGAAAATTGTTCCTGTCATGGTCACTGAAATGGGATTCATTTACTTTTTCTCTTCTGAACAATCAATAGACACTAAAGGCTGTGTACACCTTCAGGGGCAATTTTTTTATGATTTAATTTTGGCCTAAAAATCATTTTTTCAATTGGTCTTTTTTTAAAAAAAAAAAAAAAATATTAGGCCGTTCTGTCACAAAGGGTTAACTGTTTTTCTAACCGTGTGGATCAGACTTTTTACTTCCACTTCGTGCCGGTCATCTAATAAACCTTACCTCTAAAGTAAAGGTCTTAAACACTTATTTAAGCCACAATCTCATAAGTAAGAAAAGGACAGACATAAGGAGCCGTCAGCTGAGCTGCCTGACGGAACAGAGTAAAAATACAGAGCCTGCTACTAGAGAAACTCAAGGCTGAACAAAGACAGTGGTTCAACATTTTTAATAAAGACTAACTGAAAAAGGGATTTTTAGCTCAAAATGAGTAGAATGCAATAATAAAAGGAAATTTGCCCCCAAAGGTGTCCATAGCCTTTAAAGGGGCTTTCCCATATCTGAATATTGATGGCCTAAGCCCTGGATAGGCCATCACTATCACATCGGTTGGGGTCTGGCATTTGGCATCCTCACCATTCAGACGTTTGAAGGGGCTGTGGCCTCATCATTGTTTCCATCAGTCTGTGTACACCACCTAGTGGTGGAGCAGGGTATTACAGCTTCGTCCTAAGAGCCTCTAACCGTTCAGATATTGATGGCCTGTCTTGAGGATAGACCATGAATATTCTTTCAAGAGGCACTCATCACAATCATTACATTTACATGTGTAAAGTTAGGACTATATGTAAAATCAGTCCTTTTTCTATTCCTAACCGTTTTGCAGATATTTATCAGGTCTATATGTGCAGGTGGAGGAGGAGTGGAACGGATGAGTAAAAAGGCTTTTTGCATAGGATGAGGAAATTATCAGGAACAAGCATTCATAGTAATGCTCATTACGAGAAACTGCCCTGCGTAAAGGTGCCGCCAATCACCGATGAATGAGCAAATGCTCTGCGATCGCAGCTGCGTCACATAAAATCGCTTGCAGGCAGCAGATCGTCCTGTGTAAAATGGGTTGTGTTGTGGGTAAATAGTGAGTCTGTGAAGGTTTGAATGATCGCAGTAGTGATCATTCGTTCCCATACAAGGGGGATGATTGTTGCTCAATAATCAGTCAATTATTGGGAACATTCTTTATAACTGCCTGAGCATCGCCCCATGTAAAGGGCCTTAAGAAAGGCGAAACACTGAGGGAAATAGATACTGTACTGGCACAGAGAATGTTTAATTTGTGAAACAAAGGCTGATTTTGGGCCAAAAAAAAAAAAAAAGGGAATTGAGAATACCCTTTTATTGTTGTTAACTCTAGACATAGGGGGTTATTAACCAGCATATATACGCCAATTTTTTTGTGTATATCTGTCGCAGGTTGTGCCGCAATCTGGGACTTTTACCCTGCTCACGCGAGGTCTTAAAAGGGGGCGTGACATGAGCGGGCCGCTAGGTCAGGCTTCAGTATCCTCATACCTGGGCCTGTATTAGCATACATGTAGTGTTCCAAAATTTTGGCGCCTGCACAGTGCTTCAGCTGAGCAGATAGTTACTATGCATGCACCAAAACTGTGGAGCACTGCACCGGCGCACTATTAAAGGCCCAAGCGAGAGGACGCTGATGCCTTATCTTGTCAGTGGTAGAGGTGGAAAATGGAGGAACACCAGGGGGCTGGGTCCCACCCTAGAGAACACTCACCTGATAGGGTCTACCCTAGAGAACACTCACCTGATAGGGGCTGGGTCCCACCCTAGAGAACACTCACCTGATAGGGGCTGGGTCCCACCCTAGAGAACACTCACCTGATAGGGGCTGGGTCCCACCCTAGAGAACACTCACCTGACAGGGGCTGGGTCCCACCCTAGAGAACACTCACCTGATAGGGGCTGGGTCCCACCCTAGAGAACACTCACCTGATAGGGGCTGGGTCCCACCCTAGAGAACACTCACCTGATAGGGGCTGGGTCCCACCCTAGAGAACACTCACCTGATAGGGTCTGACTTTATGATGAATTTCTTGGATTCCCACTTCTCTTGTCCTGACGTCACGGCACTAAGGAGGACATAACAAGTACATGTATGGAATCCAGGGGCAATTATCTCTGTATTTGGAGATGAAAGGTGGTCCACGTCCACTCTCTGCCTGACTGTCTGTCCAATCAACCAACGTCATCCTATTATTCATGGAAATCTACAGTATGGCACTTTTCTTAGATGTGGTTAGACCCATTTATTTTTTAAATCTACAGGGTCCAAATGCATTGATCACCAATGGTGTAGCTTTTCGGCATGCTAAAGTGGTCAGATCAGCTTGGATTTTCTTTTAATGACCTGTACTTAAAGGGGTTCTCTAGGAATGATTTAAAATGGCCCCCAGCAACCTTTCACAGAATGTGAGCAGTATTGATTACTACTTAGGGTGGGTGATGGGACCTTACCGCACACTACGCTCCGGCACATGATACTACATATTGGTGAGCGTTCCTGTCAGGCTGCTCAGCCGTGAGGGCGTATCATAGGCAGCATGGCCTCATTACCATCTATTGTAGAGCAGTGTGTAGGGAGGCAGCTCTGCAAGTGGTGGCAATCAGTCCTGCTCGCAGAGGTTGCTGGTGGCTATTTTAAATCATTACTGGAGAACAGCTTTAAAGAAGAACTCCCACAAAAAATTTTATCCCACGTCCTGCTAGAAATGTACATGATGTAATCTGTAGTGAATGTCATTTTCATACCAGTGGCTCCATTTTTGAGTTATATCTCCCTGATGCTTCTCATCTGTGTCATGTGACTAGGAATCAGACCCACCAACTCACACAGCAACTTATGTGTGGACAGGAAGTCTAATTCTCTATGTATTCCTATGGGAGCCTCACTCTCAGTCTCATAGGAATGAATAGAGCAGTGACTGGCTTCCTGTCCTGGGTCAGTTGGAGGTCAGGGAGTTGGTCACATGACCCAGCTACAATAAGAAGAGAGGGGATAACTCAGAATTACAATCATTGATGAGAAGATTGCATTCACTACAGATTATATCATGCACCTTTCTAACAGGTCAGAGAATAAAAATTTTTGCTTCTTTAACCAATCAACCTCCATTAGCTCATAAATGGTCTCTGTATATCAAAGCAACCTTTTATAAAGACTTATCAATATATCTGCAAAGTCTAACACTATCCAACCAGTGCTGTCACATTGTGCAGGGACACACCTCCGCCTGGTAACATCCAGCTGGACCTTTTTTGCAGACTACTGACAATTCGTTCTGGTAGGAATAATAGAAGGATGGCACAAAAAAGATTCATAAGAAAAGATGTTCCATTACATGGGGAATGCAAGTAGTCACTAAAACAAATGTGTCGGGGAGGTTACAAGTCCTCCTTAAAGGGGTTCTCCGGGAATTAAGAAAATTAAAATACTTAAATATTACTTTATTATAAATATATTCCCAAATACCTTTCATTAGTTATAATGGCTTGTTTGGTCTGGGGAGCAATCATCAGGAGAAACAAAAATGGCCGCCACCCTATTAGTGCACAGAAAACCTGTCCTAATCACACAGCAGGACAAGTTACTTCACAACACTGAGGTAAAGAGCTGCCTCATCCTCCTCTCTGTTCTACTTGTCAGGTATTATAATCTTAAATGCAGATGATAAGAACTTTAGCTGCATCTCTGTCGGAATGGTGTTCATGAGAAGAAGTGGCTAATGATCAGCAGCACATGTATACAGTCTCCATTACCACAGTCTGTCCTGTCCGTCCTCTCTGTACTTCATGTCTCCTCATGAACTCCATTCCTACATAGATTCAGCTGAATATCATATTAAACTGTATTCACAATCCCTGACAAGTAGTAGAGGAGGATGAGGCAGCTCTTTACCTCAGTGTTGTGAAGTAACTTGCCCTCCTGTGTGATTAGGACAGGTTTTGTGTGTACTAATAGGACGGTGGCCTTTTTGTTTCTCCTAATCATTGCTCCCTAGACAAAAAGAGAAATTATAACTAATGAAGGGTATTTGGGAATATATTTATAATAAAGTAATATTTTAGTATTTTCGTTTTCTTAATTCCCGGAGAACCCCTTTAAGATGGCTTACGGTGTGCAGTCAGATGGTCTGAAGAACGTCTGCTGTTCTAAAACGCTCACCACCTGTCTGATCTGCCTTAAGCTGATGAAACACATTAGATAGCTGTTGGCCAAGTGCTCACTCAGTCGACCTCTCCATGCACATACCCACTCAGTTGTCCGAGCATGCATGTGTCCTGAACAGAGATAAGGGAGACAAGGGTTTATCTCCACAAGAACAAAAAAATCAAGCAGGAGAAATCGTTAAGACCCCCTCCCCGCTCACATTAATGGTGGGTGGGGCCAGCCTTAGTAAATGCATGCAAATAACAGATCCTTGAGCGTACCTACTTCACACCATTGACGTGAATGGTAACCGCCTAGCCCAGTTATAACCGACAAGTCCTAGTAGGCCATAAATCAGCCGAGTGGTAAATATGGATGTCGGACAGTTGAATACCCAGTCTCAGAAATTGCTTCCAATCTGGACAACATCTTCTGATCAATAACAAGCTTCTAAGAAGATATCAAGAAGTATCTGGCCTCATGGCGGCCAGAAACTTGGGTTTTTCCATCACATTGAACACTTACCTCTGTGCCAAGATCTTTCATTCGGGCTAATGCCAACTCTCGAAGGTTACCATGTTCCACCCCAGAGCTTACCAACGGCATAGGAATGTCTCTGAAAACCAAAGAAAGGAAAAGTCTCGTGAAGGCTCAAGTCAATAAAGACTACCTCCATTATATTCAATTTGGTCTCCTCCAACCAGTAGCACCACTGGTGACCAGAGAAGACTCCCAACAACTCCTAAACAGCTCCTTGGATTTCTGCTTTCTGTACATGCAAGACAACCTAAGAATCTCTCTAAGGCCTCATGCACACGACTATACGTACTCTGCGGTCTGTTAATTGTGGATCCGCAAGACATGGATTCTATCCGTGTTTAGAGATGAGCGAATCATGCAAAATTTTATCGGCCGAACTTTTCCTAAGATTCGTATATTCAACGAATAGATTCGTTGAATTTGCGTACAAAATATACGTAATGATATGGCTTTTAGCGAACATTCGTGCGCGAATAACGAACGTTCAGGTAAAAAAGGTATGCAACCTCTTTGAACATGTATGCATGAGCGTACAAATTGCGTATGAATCCTCAGCATACTATTGTCTAGAGATTACGTAATACGCAGACACGCACGCACGAGTTGAGAGGCCGCGGCGTGCACTCCTCAGAGGCAGAGCGAAGTTTTACAAATGGCATCCAGGCGATCATCAGCATTTAGCTCTGCGGAGCTGAAATACATGATCCGGCTGATGGACCGGCAGGATTACGATGGCACACACCGCTACCTGAACCAGCATAAAAAGGAGGTGATACAGCAGGTGATCCATCGTTTCGACACTGTGCGGACCCCGGGCCAGATCCAGCAGAAATGGTCCGATCTGAAGTTCAAGTGCCCAGAGCGGCTTAATGAGATCGGCGCAGAGATACAGTATTGCGAATACTACTAGTAGATGCTCCGGCTATAGGTCCTTTGGCACTGCTGCCCTGTGCCACCTTCTTTTTTTTTTTTTTTAGAGCTCGAGGTCTGGCTGGAACTGGAGCCCTTTTGCTAATCCATTCCAGACATTTTTCAATTCACTCTGTGGCCCTGCAGCTGGTCTTTGTCCCTGTCTCTCTCCCTGCCTGATTAATTACTGGCCCTGCACTTGCCCTGCAGTATCCCTGATATGTGTAATATGGATTCCCAGAGCAATTACACCCCAATTTTCACAAAACCGGTCTCAGAGTCTCAGAACTTCACACACAGTGCTTCTACTCGTCTCAGCAGTCGCAGCAGAAGTGATGCATCACTGGCTTACCGAGCCTGAGCCAATCAGAGTAAGCCCTGCCCACTAGATCAGGTGACCTCATTCTTCCCGAGCTTTTGCGCACAATAAACGAACTAACAGTAAAAGTTCGCTAATGAATTGAATTCGTATGTAACAGCGTATAGAGTAACTTATTCGTAGCAATAGCGTATAATTTATAGGACAACTACGTAGCGAATGTGTACAAAGCCGAAGCGAATCACCTAATATTCGGATTCGCTTCGCAGTTGAAAATTTCCAAGATTCGATACGAATTGCTTGGCTCATCTCTATCCGTGTTGCATCCGCATTTTTTAGGGACTCATTGAAATCACTCGATCTGTGGTCCGCATTTTGTGGCCAAGGGTATGACATCTTCTATCTTTTTCCACATCCGTACGTCCACTCTGCAAATAAAGAGTGTCTACAAAATACAGACCACAGACCCACTGAAAACATCCGCAAACAAAATGCAGACGACACAGACTACATCCGTATTTTGTGGATCCGCGGTCAGTGTTCCATGGTCCGCCTTTTTTGCTGACCCATTGACGTCAATGGGTCTCCATTTTGCTTTCTATTCCAGACAATGCCAGCAAATTGATGACCACGGACCCACTGAAAACAATAGGTCTGCAAATACAATGCGGACAGCACGCGGACCGCATCCGTATTTTCGGGATCTGTGATTTGCGGACCGAAAAACGAATACAGTAGTGTGCATGGAGTCTATAAACTGGATGCCACAATATATACCAGAAGGAGCAACATTTTGAAGGCAAGGAAGAAGGGGATTCCTACGGAACACACTCAAAAAGACCCTAAATTTCCGTGTTTTCTAAGCATCATTTTACATTAAGGCGGCAAAACATTTGCAGAAACTTTTTACAATCTCTTTAGTTACAGAAAATAATCATCGGTAACAATGTTTCTATTACAGAGATGTGAAGAAGCCCAGTCTCCACCGATCATGAATACAGATTTACCTAGGATGGTCCCATAATTCTGAAGATGAGAGAGATGAGGCCATTAGAGCACACGCCACAGCCTCTTGCTCGCTTTCAAGTCACAGAACTACTTGAGGGAGACACTTGTGCCGGAAGCTGCCACTCTCTAGATAAGTAGCCAAGCTTTGAACATCTGGATGGCACAATAGGATCTGAGAGTAACTAATGGAGCGGAGAGCGCAGCTTTGACATGGAGAGAGTTGGAGCTAATTAGCATTGTGCCATTTGTTGCAATGGATTTCAGAAGAACGGCGGTCTTACTGAGGGGCATGGTAAGTGTGCGGACAGAAGTGTCATTGCAAGTCTATGATTACTTGTTACATCTGCATCCTCCAGAAATAATGATAGCAAGGTGGAGCACTTGAAACTTTAAAATTCAGGTGTGGCAGTAGATCATTGCAATAACCAACTAAGTGTAATCTTCTTTTAAAAGGGGTTGTCTCACTTCTGCAAGTGCAATTTATCATGTAGAGAAAGTTAATACAAGGCACTTACTAATGTATTGTTATAATCCATATTGCTTCCTTTGCTGGCTGAATTCATTTTTTCATCAGATTATACACTTCTCGTTTCCATGATTACGACCACCCTGCAATCATCATGCTTGCACACTATAGGAAAAAGTGTCGGCCTCTATGGTGGCAGGGACCGTGCACAGGCCGACGTTTTTCCCTATAGTGTACAAGCATGACCACTGCTGATTGATTGCGGGGTGGTCGTAACCATGGAAACAAGCAGTGTATAATGCAATGGAAAAATGAATCCAGCCAGCAAAGGAAACAACATGGACAATCACAATACATTAGTAAGTGCCTTGTACTAACTTTATCTACATGATAAATGCCACTTACTGAAGTGACACAACCCCTTTAAAGAAAATGCAAATCGGGGCTTAAAGGGGTATTCCCATCTCACCAATGTAGTTTGTATAGTTAGATATAGCCATACCAATATTATTACTAATAGAATGTATTTATATAAAATGTACCGTTTAGTAGATTTCCCTATTTGTATATCCATTGTCCAACACACATCAGTCAGGCTGTTGCCCCTGGTTACGGCCACCGCGGCCATGTAGTAGTGGTGGCCGGCTTGCTCCTGTTCAGACCCGCTCTGAGGTAACTGCTGTACTGTGAACGCACATTACATGAGCATGCGGAGACACATCTTAGGGTTGTAGCATTTTTGTCTGCGCTTCCAAAACGCAGAGAAATGGATCCTGTTCCAAGATCAATTCATCTCTATGGAGCAGGATCCATTTATAAAGTCTGCGTTTTGGACGGATCCTGACCATTGCATTTTGGACTGGTAGCGTCCAAAACAAAGATGTGACAAAGTACCCTAAGATGTGTCTGCGCATGCTCATACAATGTGCGTTCACAATACAGCAGTTACCTCAGAGCGGGTTTGAACAGGAACAAGCCGGCCACCACTACTACATGGCCGCGGTGGCCGTAACCAGGGGCAACGGCCTGAGTGATGTGTGTGGGACAATGGATATACAAATAGGGAAATCTTCTAAACGGTACATTTTATATAAATACATTCTATTAGTAATAATACTGGTATGGCTATATCTAACTATACAAACTACATGTGTGAGATGGGAATACTCCTTTAAATGGCAGGCCCTAGCCATTCAGTGCACCTTAACTTCTCCGCTCTGCAGTGCTGGACGCCCCCCTACACTTGACTGACAGCGACAGACAGCCGAAGCCCTGTAATACTGTGCCTGTGCAATATTGGCGCATGCGCATTAGTCTGCTATGCAGCGGGGCCAGGACTATGAGAACTACTATCCATATGCCGAGGATGTACTGTAGGCATAAGATTACAGGGATAGGTGTTCCAGGGCTGCAAAGCAAGCAGAGAAGTTAGAGCGGCTAGAAGGATTTCACAATAATACAGCAAGAGATCAGCTCAATACCTGGTGTAATAGGGTTGATCCTGCTGATAGATGCATTTCATTAAAAAAAATAAAAAAATTAGAACCTAACAATGGATAGCTGATACATGTTAGGATTATTAGGGGTTGGGCTTTTGGGACCTCGACCAAACGCTAGAATGGAGAACTGCAGCAGCAGTTGAGCATGCCCTCAGACGCCCTGGTCATGGCTCTACTGGCGTGGGGGGGAACCAGAGTCTCCCTTTCTAGCAGTTAGCGGTCAGACCCCCACCAATCGAGCATTTATCACCTCCACCTTATCTGTTTTATTGTCAGTCAGGGAAACACATGGCTTCCAGCTCCTCAGTGTGGTGACCATGCAAAACAACAACCTACATCTCAATGTCCTGGACATCTGTGGGTGTTTTGATGCATACCTCCATGATTTAAACATTATCTAATATATAAAGCTGAGTGTGTGTGTGTGTATGTCCGCTAAAGGAATCCACACCGCTGCAGCTGCAATCACAAAATTTGGCACACATGTACATCAGGTGTCTGGGAAAGTTTTAGAACGGGTCTCAGCTCTCCAGGATGTACTGTTCCTGAGATATTTCCAAAAAATGCATTAGCCAATAGTCACATGACCCTTATCAGCCAATAGAAGCTCACAGGCAGTTAGTATCCACACACCAGGTTTCCTTAGCAACCTAGCCAGTTCACTGCTGTAGGTCTGCTTTAAAGGGGCAGAGCGCTGAGGATAACACTGGCAAAGGGATATTCCGGTTACCATAAATATAACTTATGTTTTAGACTAATTCATCATCATTCATTACCTCATATAATGTAAATTTCACATATTTACTGTTCAGTAGTAATAAAAGATGTTTTCTTCCACTTCTACCAAATTTCCTCCTAAATTACTATGGCATCGACCTGTAATTCAGGCTACCTTCAAAAGAAGGACTTAAAAGTCCCACCTCCAGGTCCCACTAAGTCACGCCCCTGACTCAGTCAGGCCACGCCCCTTCCACGCCACATTTGACCGGGATTGAAAAAATGAAGATAAAAATCACCTTCTGTCAGCTACAGGGGAGGGGGGTGACTTTCTCCCTGCAGCTCATGTTCAGACTGCACAGTGCTGCTGTCTGAGAGTGAGCTGTTCAAAAGGACATCCGTGTGTCCATCCAGGCCCTGCGCATGACAGAGGACAGGGAGTCTGAAAGCCAGACTGTCCAGCCTTCCCCCAATTTAAAGCCGTGCCACCGGTCCCCATGATGCCACACCCCTAAACACGAGGCCACGCCCCCTGTTTCAGTGAAGACATGGAGGAGAAGCTGTCTGAGTGTGAGCTACTGAAAGGGTGAACATCCCTGTGTCTGTCCAGGCCCTGCGCCGGACGGTGGACAGGGAGTCTGAAAGCCAGACTGTCCAGCCTAAAACCAGATCTCTGGCCACCCTAGGGGCAGGCTGATGTTACGGTGGCCAGATGTCCGGCTTTAGGCTGGACAGTCCAGTTTTCTGGCTACCTGTTCTCCGTCCGGCGCAGTGCCTGGATGTCCACCCTTTCAGTAGCTCACACTCAGACAGCTTCTCCTCCGTGTCTTCACTGAGCCAGGGGGCGTTGCCTCACATGCTTCACGTTTGGGGGAATGGTGGTGAGGTCCGGCTTTCTGGGGTGAAGACAGTGGCCACCCTAGCTGCTGTGGAGGTCACAGTTAAAGGGGAGGGCGCTGTGGATGTTTCTGTTAAGGGGTGGGCTGCTGTGGAGGTCACTGTTAAAGGGACGGGCACTGTAGAGGTCACTCTCGATATCTTTTAACGACACACACCCAAACATTAAATGAAATAAATTAAATATACCCGGGCGAAGCCGGTTCCTTCAGCTAGTAATCTAATAAAGCTGAGTATGTATGTGTGTGTGTGTGTGTGTGTCCGCTACAGGAATCCGTACCGTCGCAGCTACAATCACAAAATATGGCACACAGGTACATCAGGTGTCGGGGAAGGTTTTAGACCGGGTCTCAGCTCTCCAGGACGTACCATTCCGGAGATATTCCCAAAAAAATGTATTAGCCAATAGAAGCCTGGTCACATGACCCTTATCAGCCAATTGAAGATCACAGGCAGTTAGTCTCCACACACCAGGTTTCCATAACAACCTGGTCAGTTCACTGCTGTAGGTCTGCTTTAAAGGGGCAGAGCACTGTGGATGACACTGTTAAAGGGGTATTCCGGTTACCATAAATATAACATGTTTTAGACTAACTCATCATCAATCATTAGCTCATATAATGTAAATTTCACATATTTACCGTTCAGTAGTAATAAAAGATGTTTTCTTCCACTGCTACCCACTGTGTTTTCGTGTTTTCTCCTAAATTACTATGGCATCGACCTGTAATTCAGGCCACCCTCAAAAGAAGGACTTAAAAGCCCCACCCCCAGATCCCACTAAGTCACGCCCCTGACTCAGTCAGGCCATGCCCCTTCCACGCAGCATCTGACCGGGATTGAAAAAATGAAGGTAAAAATCAACTTCTGTCAGCTGCAGGGGAGGGAGTAGGGTGACTTTCTGCCTGCATCTCATGCTCAGACTGCACAGTGCTGCTGCTGAGAG
The DNA here is from genome assembly GCA_900303285.1 of Rhinella marina. Taxonomy (NCBI): domain Eukaryota; kingdom Metazoa; phylum Chordata; class Amphibia; order Anura; family Bufonidae; genus Rhinella; species Rhinella marina. The sequence goes on from ONZH01021464.1 coordinate 173,670, forward strand.
TGAGCTGTTCAAAAGGACATCCCTGGTCCATCCAGGCCCTGCACATGACAGAGGACAGGGAGTCTGAAAGCCAGACTGTCCAGCCTCCCCCCAATGTGAAGCTGTGCCACCAGTCCCCATGAAGCCACACCCTTAAACACGAGGCCAAACCCCCTGGCTCCGTGAAAACACGGAGCAGAAGCTATCTGAGCATGAGCTACTGAAAGGGTGGACATCCCTGTGTCTGTCCAGGCACTGCGCCGGACGGTGGACAGGGAGTCTGAAAGCCAGACTGTCCAGCCTAAAACCGGACCTCTGGCCACCCTAGGGGCAGGCTGATGTTAGGGTGGCCAGATGTACGGCTTTAGGGTGGACAGTCCGGTTTTCTGGCTCCCTGTCCTCCGTCCGGCGTAGTGCCTGGACGGACGTAGGGATGTCCACCCTTTCAGTAGCTCACGCTCAGACAGCTTCTCCTCCGTGTCTTCACAGAGCCAGGGGGCATGGCCTCATGTTTAGTGGTGTGGCTTCATGAGGACCGGGGGAGCGTGGCTTCATGTTTAGGGGTTTGGCTTTATGGGGACTGGGGGCGCTGCTTCACGTTTGGGGGAATAGCCAGTGAGGTTCGGCTTTCTGGCGTGAAGACGGCCACCCTAGTTGCTATGGAGGTCACTGGGGCGGGCTGCTGTAGAGGTCACTCTCGGCATCTTTTAACGACACACACACAAACATTACAATTAATATATCTATCAGCTAGTAATGTATAAATCTAAAAGATGTCTACTGTGACCATCCACTTTCAGTCATGCATCTTGCATGTAATATGTCAACACTGATGAGGTGCATTGTGGGAAATGCAGAATTGACACCATGCACTGGGCGGTGCGGACAGATTCCCTTGTGCTCATTGAAAATCGTAAAAACCTGAAGTGTTTGTAGTCACAGCGTCGCTTCAGCAAGATAATTCTAACAAGGTGGTACTAAAATGTAGTTTATGCTTTTGACCTAACATGTCCACCTCCTGGCCTGGGACCTCACATCTTTCTATTGAGCAGAGGCCTACTATAAAGAGCATCTCCCACTCTGGAGGACTTCCATGGTCATGTAGTACATGGTCTCCTATTGAATGTCAGGGCGGCTGCATTGTCCAGTTTAGAGAACTCTAAAACGCATTGGACATTTATGGTTCTGTTAGCTCGTACACCCAAGAAGAAGGTCTTCACTGGCCAAACACATATTACATTAATGCACCTAGTCATCTCATCGGTGTCCAGGCAGCACTTGTCCTATATGTGTAAACTAAATTAAAGCTTGCGTCCTGTCAAGACCCAGGCGTAAGCCATGAATGGCTCCGAGCAGGCGAGTCCAACCTCATTTTTAGGAAACACGTTTGGACCCTCAGGATACAGATACATGGAATTGAGAAGTTGTAACCTCCCAGACACGGGTGACCCGCTATTTCCTCACATAATGCTGCATTAAGTCAGGTGACAAGTGGAGAATTGGATAACAGCGCTACGAGAAACGGCATCTGAACAGTAATGTAAATCTATGATTAATTTTTTTAAAAAATCTGTTCAAACAAGCATCTAAATCCTGCGGGATCAGATGGATAAAACTCCCCCAAACAAACAGCTGCAATCACTAAGGGAAAACATAGAGGACTCCTTGAGAAACGGTACGGACTTACTAGGTCTTTCAGAACCAGAGCTGCTCCTTATAACGGCATTCTGCTCTGGCTCATAAAGGGGAGTCCCAAATGGGGGGGGGAATCTCTTTGTATTAGATCCATATACCCTTAACAAAAAAAAAAAAAAAAACACTACAAGATGATCTCAAATTGTAGTGTTTCACATCTGCCATGATTACTAGAAGAGTTCTCAGAGCTACTCCTTGCTATTTTCCTTTAAATGATAGTGACAAGAGCCTATCTGGAAATAAAATGAAATCTTAACCATCTGCTCATCTTCATAAAACATCTCCTTCCATACCAGGGATGTGTTGGCACCACCATGGAGAAGTGGGTTCCATGCTCCACTGGCATGAATTTCTAGGTCATCAAGCTCAAAATTCAGCTTAGGTCATCCTTAAAGTAGAACTCCCGCAAGAATTTTTATTCTCTGACCTGTTAGAAAGATGCATGATATAATCTGTAGTGAATGTCATCTTCTCATCAGAGACTGTAATTGTGAGTAATAAGCTCTCTTCTTATTGCAGCTGGGTCATGTGACCAACTCCCTGACCTCCAACTGACCCAGGACAGGAAGCCAGTAACTGCTCTATTCATTCCTGTGAGAGCCTCACTTTCAGTCTCATAGGAATACATAGAGAATTAGACTTCCTGTCCACACATAAGTCTATGTGTGAGTTGGTGGGTCTAATTCCTAGTCACATGACACAGATGAGAAACTTCAGCTACTGGTAAGAAAATGACATTCACTACAGATTACATCATGTACATTTCTAGCAGGACCTGGAATAAATTTTTTTGCGGGAGTTCTTCTTTAAACTCAAAACTTAGGTTCTTGACCTCCAAAAGGCCCACAGAAAAAGGATTCCTCACATTTGCTAGGACAAAAATTTCCAGTAGGTCAATATGGTCACCAGAGAGGTCCTACAGTGAGGAGACAACCTTGCCAAGATTTACAGCCCAGCCCCTTTTTAGGGTGTTTCCTCCATCAAGGTTTAATCACTCTCCTCCATCTAATTAATGGTCAACATGAATTCCAGGGAAACACGTCATGTACAGTATATATGAAGCTCAATCACCAATACTGCTCGTTGTGTAAGACTCAATGTTGTGTTCCTTCATATCAATTCTTAATGCAACCACTTCCAGCACATTTTCTGCTCCAGAATTAGCTTCCTTTATATAAATGGATGGTTACGACTGCTTTAGTAATGTGCAACAATTTAAGAATGTCTTTGACTGAGGAGGTGTCACCCGACAGTGAGTTCCCATGTAGTGAAGAACCATGGATGGTGTTGACACTGAATATCCAGGGGCTATACTGTTCGGTTAGGTAGTAATTTATTCTCATCTAATTAGCTATTAAAGTTTGTTTCGTTTGATTGGGTAAAATATTTAATCGTCTCTTTTAGGATGTCTACTGGGCAAAAGTTTTAGGCAGGTGTAGGGCTGGGCGATTAATCGAATTAATTCAATTAATTCGCCAATTGAAAGCCTCACGATTTTATTTTTTAGGAAAATCGTGAACTCGATTTTCCTAAATTGGCGCCCGCCAGATAAAATAAAAAAAAAAATCTCTCAGCTGTCCTGCGCCGCAGCTCAGCTCTGGTGTCCAGCGCTCCTCTTCTTCTCCGGGGCCGCGCTGCACTGTCCTGACCGCGTACAGTGTCAGCACGTAGTGCGCGCAGTCAGGTAACAGTGCAGAGCCAGGAGAAGAAGACTGAGGAGCGCCGGACCTGGAGCGAAGCCGCGGCGCAGGACAGGTAAGGGATTTTTTTATTTTATTCTTATGGTGGCCTAGTGGGCTGTTCTGAGGGATGAAGGGGGCACTACTGTGGGCTAATCTGAGGTCTGGTGGGGGCACAGTGGGCTGATCTGAGGTCTGGTGGGGGCACAGTGGGCTAATCTGAGGTCTGAAGGGGCACTACTGTGGCTAATCTGAGGTCTGAAGGGGGCACTGTGGGCTGATCTGAGGTCTGATGGGGGCACAATGGGCTGATGTGGGGTCTGATGGGGCACAATGGGCTGATGTGGGGTCTGATTGGGCATAATGGGCTGATGTGGGGTCTGATGAGGGCACAGTGGGCTGATCTGAGGTCTGATGGGAACAATGGGCTGATGTGGGCTCTGATGAGGGCACAGTGGGCTGATGTGGGGTCTGATGGGGCACAATGGGCTGATGTGGGGTCTGATTGGGCATAATGGGCTGATCTGAGGTCTGATGGGCACGATGGGCACAATGGGCTGATGTGGGGTCTGATGAGGGCACAGTGGGCTGATCTGAGGTCTGATGAGGGCACAGTGGGCTGATCTGAGGTCTGATGGGGGTATAGTGGGCTGATCTGAGGTCTGATGGGGGTATAGTGGGCTTATGTGAGGTCTGGTGGGGGCACAGTAGGCTTTTTTTTATTTATTTTTTTTATATTTTTAATAACATAAGAAAATCGAGATTTAAATCGTGAATCGTCCAAAATTAAAAAAAAAAAAAAAAACAAGATTTTTTTTTTTGGCCATATCGCCCAGCTCTAGGCAGGTGTGGAAAAATGCTGCAAATTAAGAAGGCTTTCAAAAGTAGAAATGTTAGTAGTTTATGTTTATTAACGTAAACTGAATGAAGAAAAAAGAAATATCCGATCAATATTAGGTCTGACCGCCCCTTACCTTCAAAACAGAATTAGATCTTCTAGGTACACTTTTATACAGTTTTTGAAGGAACTCAGAAGGAAGGTTGTTCCAAACATCTTGGAGAACTAACTACAGATCTTCTGTAGATGTAGGCTTGCTCAAATCCTTCTGTCTCTTCATGAAATCCCAGACAGACTGGATGATGTTGAGATCTGAGCTCTGTTGAGGCCATATCTCGGCTTCCAGGACTCCTTGTTCTTCTTTAGGCTAAAGATGGCTCTTAATGACATTAGCTGCATATTTGGGGTCGTTTTCCAGAGTAAATTTATAGCCAATGAGACGCCTCCCTGATGGTGCAGCACAATGGATAAGTACCTGTATTTCCCAGCCTTGAGGACACCATTAATCCTGACGACGTTGAGGACTGTAGACACATTGTTTGGCCAAGGAAACTTAGTGCAGCAGAACCCTGAGTTTAATATCACTGAGTCTCTCTGGGATTAGATGAAGAGACAGAATTATATGAGCAAGCCTACATCCACAGAAGATCTGTGGTTAGTTCTCTAAGATGTCTGGAACAACCTTTCTGTCGAGGTCCTTCAAAAGCTGTGTGCAAATATATCTAGAAGAACTTATGCTGTTTTCAAAGCAAAGGGTGGTCAAGTGACAGATGCTACTGTTTGCCTACACAATGACCTCCTTTGGAGGTAAATATATGTGGGAACCAGAAGTCCAGAGAAGATAGCTCGGGAGTCACAGAGCCCAAACGGAGCGTCAAGGAGAATGTAAGCATAGCTCTTTTCCTAGGTCCCACTGAGGAAGGGGGCTTTAAAAAAAATCCTTTAAACCCCTTTAGGGTATGACCACACGGCCTGCAGCTGGCCCGTTAACTAATGAAGACCGCACTGTTAATGGCCATGTGGTCGTGCCCCAATCTTTCAATTATAGGTCATGCTGGTAGTAGCATCCTACAGCTTGTACAGGGTTAGACACAGGCAGACAAGCAAGCTGACCATCCCACAGGCTGAGAAAAGCAGCCGCATCTCTCCTCTTCATAAATGAGCAAGAATGGTAAATTAACGCAGCACTGTATACGTTGTGGCTCTTCCTGGGTGGGATGCAAGGAGCTTGATACAATTTCGCAATGTAAAGAATCCAAAAATTTCCCCACCTGGGCAGGGCTGTGGAGTCAGAGTCTTGGAGTCGGAGTCGGTGACCATTTTGGTGGCGTCGGAGTTGGAGTCGGTATAAAATAAACCGACTCCTAAAATATATAATAAATTGGTACATTTAGTTCAGTACAATAAGTGCTGAATATATGTTCATAAGAATTTGTGAAATGAAATGTCCTATAAATGTCTGTTCTATTCCTGATCTAAGGATCTAGGCTTTCAGTGGAGATAACTGTGTGCTGCCCTTTATGTAGATGCTCAGTAGTGAAACTCCTCTGCTACAGATCAGAGGAAAAAGGCACTGGGAAGGAATGGCTGCACTCATCTCAGATCTGCTAGAGAAAACAGGATTAAAGGGGTTTTCTCACTAGTTACAAAGATTAGCTTTCTACATAAAGGGACAGTTAAAAGATGACATTTTCTAAATACAGTGGTCAGTAGATTTTACTTTAGTCATGAACTATAGACAGTTCAGCAGGTATCTCACTGTACACAGGTTTCTATAGAAACCTGCAGACCATTAAGACTGTTATCTGATTGGCTGAGAGCAGGAGTGACCTCACCCCCATGGAATGATGGGACTGAGCGACTGAGTGAGATTACCTGCAGTAAGCAAAATGTGTTGTGAGGACTGAGAAGGATGACTTTACCTGTAATTGTGTTAGAGATCACAATCTCCTGCTCTGTCAGAGTAATTTAATATATGCTAATAACTGCTGGAGACCCCCCCCCAGCCTGAGGAGACATAGTAAGTGCAAACTACCTGTCAGCCAGTGAATCAATGTGCTGAGAAAACCCCTTTAAGGCAAGTACTTCTTAGTATATCTAAACTTTCAATGAACTGTGCATAAATCACTTGTCCAGTGCATGTTCTCTCTGTATGCTTTATGTTTTAGTTTGCTTTTCCTCTGAGCTCATGTTTGGAGAGGTTAGCTGCTCTCATGGCTTCTATCTGCTGCTGATGCAAAACACCTCGGGCCTTATGTATGTCTAGGTGTAGAATTTTCTTTGTTGCCCATAGAAACCAATCAGAGCTCCCCTTTCATTTAATATAGTGCTCTGGAGAAATGAAAGAGGAGCGCTGATTGGTTGCTATGGGCAGCAAAGAAAGTCTTAGACCTAGACAGTTTTCATACATCAGGCCCTTAGTGCGCTGTACCCAGAGAAAGGCCTGATACTGAAAGTTCAGAGTAAAGATATCGAGCAAAACATAGATTACAAATATATCTGTACTATTGATTTATGCAAAATTTGTTTAAAGTTATCACTTAAACATGTGCCATGTATGAGGGAGTCGGATTGGGAGTCAGAGTCAGGGGAAATTGAGGAGTCGGAGTCGGGGTTTTGGCTTACCGACTCCACAGCCCTGCACCTGGGGTTGTTATACCGGGCTTGGCAAGAACAGCTCCATTACATTCTGATGACAACCCCAATGTGCAATGCAGAACTGCGTATGGTACAGATACAGAGAAATTTACATGAAAGAGGTTATCCCACGAATAATGTAAAAAATGAAAATCAGACATCATATAACACATGACAACCTCTTTCTAACAAAGTTAGAACCAGCCTCACATGGATCCAGAGATCTCCCCAGTCATTGATCTGCTAGATTTATATCAAGCTGGAAGCTCAAGGGGAGTGTCTTTTCTGCTGCAGCTAAGGAGGCGTCTCTCAGCTCTCCCTATCACAGCTCAGGGGGTGTGTCTCAGCTCTCCCTATCACAGCTCAGGAGGCAGTTGAAAGATGAAACTGAGCATGTGCGGCCATCTCAGTGAGCAGGTCAAAGCAATAAGAAATTAAGTGGCACTGTACAGATACATTTTACTGAATAAATCAGTAGCTATAATAGATTTTTAATTACATGCAATTACAAAAGTATTCAGATCCAGGTTCGAAAACTGGAGAATATTTTTGCATGGGACAATTCCTTTAAGATACAGTAGTAAAGCACCTAGGACAAAAGCAAAACCTGCACCCTATTACTATCACACAGACAGGGGTTATGATGCCTTCGAGGTGTTTTCTAAATCTCTCCATAAGCATAATCCTATGACAGGGGGTAAGTCCAGCGTTTGCTTTTTGTTGGCGGTGCAGCCATTTGTCAGCGAGCCGAGTGCTGTTCACTGGAGGCTTCATTGATCTTTTCTCCTGAGATTTTACTTCTCTGAAAAGGTGCATTACAAGAGAGACAAATCGCTCCTTGGAAAATTGTGCAGCAAATAAATCCTACTAAAAGCAGCTGATCATCCGAGAGGAAATCTGTCTCTAAAAATGGAGGTAAAACAAGCTTGGAGATATTGAATGGTCCCGGGAGGATTTTTTAACGCGGCGTGTAGTAAAGCCTCATTCACACGTCTGTGTCCATACTCAAATCCGTGAGAAGGTGGTCATTGGTGCATCCATGAAGCTGTCCTTGAAGGATCCGTGTGTCCGTTTTTTGCTGTCTGTGTCCCATCCGTGTTTCACTGACACTGCACAGCTGAAAAATAATTTTCAAAGCATCTCTTCCTAATGATCCGTGAAAAACGGATAGAACACAGTTGGCATCCGTGGTTTTCACGGACCCATAGACTAGAATGGGTGTGATGGATCCGTGAACACGGACAAAATAGAGCATGCTTCCATGCTAAAAACACTGATGTCTGAATACACACATTAAAATGGGTTCAAATATGACCAAGGTCACTATCTGAAAAAAGTTTATATGGTTTTCCCCAGGTATGGATTCCACCTAATCTTGAACTTGACCTCACGTCTCTAAAACATCTAAAAACAGCAAGCAGGCCTATGTGACATACCCAAAAATAGTAATGTAACACTCCTGTTTGCAATCAGAACCTCTGCACACCAGTAACCAACCCAGTAAGTCTAGGTGGTTTCTACACCTGTATAGCTATGAAGGGGTTCATCTTGGAAAATGCAATAACTGGGCCCAGATGGAAAAATAGATTTCTTCATTCCTGTCAGACCTCTTCCAGAAACCTCACAATTAACCGTTAGTGAAAAACGAGCAAGAAAATAAAAAGAGAAAAGTAATTAATTCACCCGTGTGCGGCCATTTTCTCCGGCGCTGAGTCTATTACAGAGCGCCAAATGTATTTGTTTAATGGTTTCATCGTTATTATCTTAGAAATCCAATAGCCTCTTTTATTCGTTTTGTGGTTCACAGCAAGGTCATATATTTGCTTGTCAAATCTTTGGCCGTACGTTCATGTGACAGGCAGAACAATGGTATTTTCTTGGAGGCTGCACAAGAAAATAATATCTAAATTGCCACAAAGCCACTTTTCTCTTCAATAAACTCATGGGGCAACCCACAGACTTATTGTCCCTCAGTGAGAGAACATGTAGATGGCCATGGTGCTTAACAAGAACTCGGCGCAACGAGGTTTACAGGAGGATGAGGAAGACAAAGCTCTGCTGCTACCACAATGATTAACCCTCTTGCTGTTCCATGTAATGTCCAATTAGGCAACATCACATCTTATGAATTATTTATACTCTCCAGCAAAACAGCAGGAAAAACAAGAAAAATATTTAGTGACATGAAGTCACACGATTAAAACCAATGAAAAACACACCAAAAAAAGTCCAAAGTGAAGAACACATTTTTTTAACACTTCCATAGTAACATCACTACTATAATACTGCTCCCATGTACAAGAATATAACGACTATAATACTGCCTCCTATGTACAAGAATATAACTACTATAATACTGCTCCTATGTACAAGAATATAACTACTATAATACTGCCTCCTATGTACAAGAATATAACTACTATAATACTGCTCCTATGTACAAGAATATAACTACTATAATACTGCTCCTATGTACAAGAATATAACTACTATAATACTGCCTCCTATGTACAAGAATATAACTACTATAATACTGCTCCTATGTACAAGAATATAACTACTATAATACTGCTCCTATGTACAAGAATATAACTACTATAATACTGCTCCTATGTACAAGAATATAACTACTATAATACTGCTCCTATGTACAAGAATATAACTACTATAATACTGCCTCCTATGTACAAGAATATAACTACTATAATACTGCTCCTATGTACAAGAATATAACTACTATAATACTGCTCCTATGTACAAGAATATAACTACTATAATACTGCTCCTATGTACAAGAATATAACTACTATAATACTGCTCCTATGTACAAGAATATAACTACTATAATACTGCTCCTATGTACAAGAATATAACTACTATAATACTGCTCCTATGTACAAGAATATAACTACTATAATACTGCTCCTATGTACAAGAATATAACTACTATAATACAGCTCCTATGTACAAGAATATAACTACTATAATACTGCTCCTATGTACAAGAATATAACTACTATAATACTGCTCCTATGTACAAGAATATAACTACTATAATACTGCTCCTATGTACAAGAATATAACTACTATAATACTGCTCCTATGTACAAGAATATAACTTACTATAATACTGCTCCTATGTACAAGAATATAACTACTATAATACTGCTCCTATGTACAAGAATATAACTACTATAATACTGCTCCTATGTACAAGAATATACTACATAATACTGCTCTTGTACAAGAATATAAACTACTATATATTGCTCCTATATACAAGAATATAACTACTATAATACTGCTCCTATGTACAAGAATATACCTACTATAATACTGCTCCTATGTAACAAGAATATAACTACTATAATACTGCTCCTATGTACAAGAATATAACTACTATAATACTGTCCTATGTACAAGAATATACTACTATAATACTGCTCCTATGTACAAGAATATAACTACTATAATATTGCTCCTATATACAAGAATATAACTACTATAATACTGATCTATGTACAAGAATATAACTACTATTAATACTGCTCCTATGTACAAGAATATAACTACTATAATATGCTCCTATGTACAAGAATATACTACTATAATACTGCTCTTATGTACAAGAATATAACTACTATAATACTGCTCCTATGTACAAGAATATAACTACTATAATACTGCTCCTATGTACAAGAATATAACTACTATAATACTGCCTCCTATGTACAAGAATATAACTACTATAATACTGCCTCCTATGTACAAGAATATAACTACTATAATACTGCTCCTATGTACAAGAATATAACTACTATAATACTGCTCCTATGTACAAGAATATAAACTACTATAATACTGCCTCTATGTACAAGAATATAACTACTATATACTGCTCCTATGTACAAGAATATAACTACTATAATACTGCCTCCTATGTACAAGAATATAACTACTATAATACTGCTCCTATGTACAAGAATATAACTACTATAATACTGCTCCTATGTACAAGAATATAACTACTATATAATACTGCCTCCTATGTACAAGAATATAACTACTATAATACTGCCTCCTATGTACAAGAATATAACTACTATAATACTGCTCCTATGTACAAGAATATAACTACTATAATACTGCCTCCTATGTACAAGAATATAACTACTATAATACTGCTCCTATGTACAAGAATATAACTACTATAATACTGCTCCTATGTACAAGAATATAACTACTATAATACTGCCTCCTATGTATAAGAATATAACTACTATAATACTGCTCCTATGTACAAGAATATAACTACTATAATACTGCTCCTATGTACATGCATTTATTAACAAACTATACCATCTGCTGTTTCCACACTATAATAAAGACTGATGAGAATCAGACCACTTGGATGGTGCTGACGTGTTCTGTGGTGCAGTAAATGCCCTGGAAGGATTCTCCACTATGGACACTCCAGTTTATTTGCTCTGTTGTCGCAACTGTATTGTTACGGTATATGTACTTGGTCTCACCTCTGCACTCTGTATACTCGTGTCCATGGTGGAACGAGGGCCAAAATCCTGGCCACCAGATCTACCAATGTGCTTGGAGAGTAGCTTCTGTATCTTCCAGTTTTCCAAAGTTCATACAGCCCAGTGCCACGGATAACTAAGGTTGGGTAGAGCTTCATTCCATCAGGTCTGAAAGCGGGGTTTTCAAAAAATTCCTGGGATTCAAAAATAAATAGTGAGTGCAGCTCTGGAGTATAATACAGGATGTAACTCAGGATCAGTACAGGATAAGTAATGTATGTACACAGTGACTGCACCAGCAGAATAGTGAGTGCAGCTCTGGAGTATAATACAGGATGTAACTCAGGATCAGTACAGGATAAGTAATGTATGTACACAGTGACTCCACCAGCAGAATAGTGAGTGCAGCTCTGGAGTATAATACAGGATGTAACTCAGGATCAGTACAGGATAAGTTATGTATGTACACAGTGACTGCACCAGCAGAATAGTGAGTGCAGCTCTGGAGTATAATACAGGATGTAACTCAGGATCAGTACAGGATAAGTAATGTATGTACACAGTGACTGCACCAGCAGAATAGTGAGTGCAGCTCTGCAGTATAATACAGGATGTAACACAGGATCAGTACAAGATAAGTAATGTATGTACACAGTGACTCCACCAGCAGAATAGTGAGTGCAGCTCTGGAGTATAATAAAAGCTGTTACTCAGGATTAGTACAGGATATTTACAAAGTTATTTAACTTTTTATAGTAAATTTCTAAATGATGGACATATACTTTATGGGGTTTTTCCTACCAGTAACCTCCACCTATAATCTACATGTTATTGAAGGTATAAAGTTTACTGTGTGCACATCACTCGTACATAAAATATATCAGGACATCAAATCCTCGACTCCGGTAGACAAGCGAAAGTGAGCGGAGCATGAATCATGTGCAGTTAATGTGGTGTCAGGTTTACGGCTTCATAGACATAAATTATATGGGAGCTGATAGTCGGCCTCGGCTTGTGATGTTCGGATTTACCCATAGGGAGTGGAGATCACAGGCTGCAGGACGAGCAGCCGGGGATTAGTTCCTGTATCTACAACGGTACAAGCCGATTATAGGGCAACGCGCGGTGCGTCACCACCGACTGCCAGGAGTATTCAAATAGTATTTTATCATGGAAACTAAAAATTAAAAAAAAATTCGAAGCAGAAATAACGGAAAACGTCTTCAGTGAGACCTTCAGGAACCCGTCAAACAAAATCTAAGCTTTTAGAAATAGGAAGCGGCGTCATCAGAGTTTTAAGACAGCGCCGAAAATATCCCCTATTAGGGGTACCCCATCTGTAAGTCAGAATGGCGAGTCGCTCTTTAGGTGTGGCCCCCCTTTGGTCGGCTTATATGCGCGTATTAATTATATGGACGTCCATTCAGCTGAACGGCTCATGTTATATACCATCCCCTTTATAGCTGTCTGACTGGTCGCACCTCCGAGCGATGATGATGATGAGATGATTTGGACTCATCCCCATCAGATCGTACCGCCTATAAATTTTCATTTTCCCTTGAAGTGACATCAAGGCAACCATCGTCTGATGAAGTGGACAGCCCCTTTAAAAAAATTCCTGTGACAAAATTGTACCTTCACCAAACTCTCCAGGTTCCAAAGTAGCAGAGCTTCTCCACACCATCACCATCGTCTTATGGAGAAATCTCCTTTACTCCTAATCTGTTCTGGAGAAAAATGTCTTGTGGCCGGCTATCAAGTTGGATTTTGGCAAACCTGAGACAAATATTGATGTTCTTCTTCAGGAACAGCGGTTTCCTCCATGAATAGTATTTTGGCCCGGTCTTGGACCTATTTGGAAGTCAGGAGCACCATCTTGACTGAGACGTCATTTTTGTAGGTTGACCACTCAAAAAAAAAGAGAGGGAGGCCAGGAGTTCCTTTTGACAAAAATGGAACTGAAGGAAGAAATGTTTTTGGGAAAACACTGGAAACAGTAGGTCGGCCATTTGACGTGAAGGTTAGCTACTGCATGTTCCACGAGGAAGAACACTTCATGAAGACGACTATGTTTCTCAGTATATCAGTATATGACGGTGACAGCTGTCAGTCCCTCTCTGCCTCTGTAAGTTGGGTCACCAGAGCGTTACAGTGTAAGGGTTTTTGTTATTTTTTCTTTTGCCTTTTTACAGAAGGAATTCATCTGTAATCTCATTGCGTGGGAGTCCATCAAGCAGCAGCAGCGGACAAGATGTTAGAATTCATTTCCCAGTGAAATATTCTGCTTCACATCTTCTGGCGCTTACATTAAGCATATATCTGACGAGTGCTGGGCCTGCTCATCATCATCAGGAATCTGGCAGTGGTGCAGGCTCATGGTCTCCACCCATGTGACCTTCTGATAGGTGTCTATGGATTTGAAAGGGTTGTGCACGTTTGAAGGGGGAGGCCGGTCTCCTGGGCAGACCTGCGAAGGGAAGTACACTTACCTGCTTCCTGATGCTGGCTTCTCCGCTCTCCGGCCTCCGTTGCTCCTGTTGGGTCCATGGATGTAAACTTCTGGTGCGATGCTGCTGCAGCCAAGAGCTGGCCGCAGCAAGGTCCAGCCACCCGCCCCCTCCGGAGTCATGACAAATGGTCACATGACCAGCGGTCAGAAACTGGCTACAGCGGCGTAAAACTGGAAGTTTACATTAAGGAACCAGAGAAGAGCAGCAGACACAGGAGAGTCAAAAGCCCTCGCCAAAAGTGCACAACCTCTTTGAGGTGGACTTCCCCTTTAAAGAGTTGCCGGAGATCATGAAATGACATGGGCCAGTATCCTCATCTCTGGGTTAGGGCTTGTTTCACATATGTGTGAAATAGATCCAGCAGGCTGTTCTGGCCGGGAGCAGCATGCCGGATACGTTTCTCCTGGGTTCAACTGTGCGCTGCCGGAATTCGCTATAATGGGGGCCGGAGAAGATCTGACTTCAAGGAGCGGCTAGACAAATACCGCTGCGTGGTATTACTTATTTGGATGATCTGGTTCTCTTATGATGGATCCATAAATCAAAGCACAGAATAATGTTATATTCTGTTATTATTAGGCTACTTTTGCCCCCTCACGTAGTTATGCCCCCTTAGTGCCCCCACAGTAGTTATGCCCCCTTAGTGCCCCCACAGTAGTTATGCCCCCTTAGTGCCCCCACACAGTAGTTATGCCCCTTAGTGCCCCCACAGTAGTTATGCCCCCTTAGTGCCCCCACACAGTAGTTATGCCCCCTTAGTGCCCCCACACAGTAGTTATGCCCCCTTAGTGCCCCCACACAGTAGTTATGCCCCCTTAGTGCCCCCACACAGTAGTTATGCCCCCTTAGTGCGCTCACACAGTAGTTATGCCCCCTTAGTGCCCCCTCACAGTAGTTATACCTCCTTATAGCCCCCTCACGTAGTTATGCCTCCTTAGTGCCCCCTCACAGTAGTTATTCCCCCTTAGTGCCCCCTCACAGTAGTTATACCTCCTTATAGCCCCCTCACATAGTTATGCCCGCTCACAGTAGTTATATCTCCTTAGTGCCCCCTCGCTGTAGTTATGGCTCCTTAGTGCCCCCTCACGTAGTTATGCCCCCTTAGTGCCCCCACAGTAGTTATGCCCCCTTAGTGCCCCCTCACAGTAGTTATTCCCCTTAGTGCCCCCTCACAGTAGTTATGCCCCCTTAGAGCCCCCTCACAGTAGTTATGCCCCCTTAGAGCCCCCTCACGTAGTTATGCTTCCTTAGTGCCCCCTCACGTAGTTATGCTTCCTTAGTGCCCCCTCACAGTAGTTATATCTCCTTAGTGCGCTCTCACAGTAGTTATGCCCCCTTAGTGCCCTCTCACAGTAGTTATTCCCCCTTATAGCCCCCTCACATAGTTATGCCCGCTCACAGTAGTTATATCTCCTTAGTGCCCTCTCACAGTAGTTGTGCCCCCTCGCTGTAGTTATGGCTCCTTAGTGCCCCCTCAACGTAGTTATGGCACCTTACTGCCCCCTCACGTAGTTTTGCCCCCTTAATGCCCCCACAGTAGTTATGCCCCCTTAGTGCCCCCACAGTAGTTATGCCCCCTTAGTGCCCCCACAGTAGTTATGCCCCCTTAGTGCCACCACACAGTAGTTATGCCCCCTTAGTGTCCCCTCACAGTAGTTATACCTCTTTATAGCCCCCTCACGTAGTTATGCCCCCTTAGTGCCCCCTCACAGAAGTTATATCTCCTTAGTGCGCTCTCACAGTAGTTATGCCCCCTTAGTGCCCTCTCACAGTAGTTATGGCTCTTCACAGTAGTTATGCCCCCTTAGTGCCCCCTTACAGTAGTTATGCCCCCTTAAAAGCGTTTTTCTGTCCGCAATATGGTGTGGAGCAAGATGGATCCGTCATGATGTCCGATAAAATGGATCCGTCGGACACAATAGAAAACGGATCCGTCCCCCATAGACTTTCAATGGTGTTCATAACGGATCCATCATGGCTATTATAAAGATAATACAACCGGAGCCGTACATAACGGATGCAGGCGATTGTATTATCACGACGGAAGTGTTTTTGCTGATCCATGACGGATCCAGCAACAACGCAAGTGTGAAAGTAGCCTTACTCCCAACCAGTAGTGCTTCTTTTAAGAATAATGACGGTCATGTATAAAGTTTTCTGCACACTATATGTGGATACAGAATCGGTGCACATTTGTGGGGTTTTCCTCATTTTACAGAACAGGATCACTCTCTACGACACCAGAGAATATTAAATACACATTTACGTCATGGGGCAATCCTTAGGTTAAGGCTGATCTTACAGAAGAGTTAAGTTGGGCATTGCTTTCCTAGAAGAAGCTTGGATCACGGCCCGGAGCAGGGACATTGCTGACTTGGCTGGAAAGTGATGAGAGTCAATAGGAGCTTTCCTATCAGGGAGTCTCCCCCTAGTAAACAGCATCCTGATATTGACTTGTGTGTTTACAACTCACTGCCCCCGTGATTAATGAGCGCTCGCCCCTCCTGTCCGTTAACGTGCGGGTGTCACCTCATCCTTCTTGTGAGGCGACAATACAGAGGCAGAGATATGGCGTTGGGGGAATGAGGTGTCAGCTCCGCACAGAACCCCATTAATCGTGTCTGGAGAGGCTGTGATTTATTACAACTATTAATTTAATTATCTTATCGGTGGCACCAAGAGCCTTCCCCATCCATCCACCCTCTAAGTCCTATTTCCTGCAGAGTCCAGGTCGGAGCAGAGGTGGATGACTCATTCGAATTGCAGAAAGGAGACCGAAATGGTGGCGGACAAAATATAGGGAAAGCCCACACCCCTGATGTAAGCTGGTCTGATAGACGCGCACATTAATAACAGTGACGTGAGGGTCTCGAGGCAATAAAATCATTAAATAGCACGTCAATCCAAAACTTACTGATTCTCGGAAAATACAGATTCCCCTTGCTGAGATCAAACTTGCAGCTTGAATCATGCAAAATAGTTCTCCAATAGAAAGAAAACCGCCTCTCCAGTGCCACCTATGTTCACCCCTTTAAACAGGCATTCCCATCCCAAGCATTTACGGCATTAGTCACAGGATAGATGTGGCTCCCAGATATGGGATTTGCAACTATTTCTAGGTAGTAGATGAGGGGCAGTACTTTTATCAGGGTACCCCTTTTATCAGGACTTCCCAAAAAACGTACTTTTCCAAATTTTTTATTATTTTTAAGATACTAGGTATGGCTGTAATCGTACTGACCTGGAGAATTAAGGTAACAGGTCAACCTACAAAAACCCATAAAATTTTGGTATAATTAAGTTGTTTTTTTCCGGCATAACTACTTGAGGGGGCACTAAGGGGGCATAACTACTATGAGAGGGCACTAAGAGAACATAACTACTATACGGCATTAAGGGGGGGCATAGCTACTGTGAGGGGGCACTAAGAAGGGCAAATCTACTGTGAGGGGGCACTAAGGGGGCATAATTACTGTGAGGAGGCACTAAGGGGGCATAACTACTGTGAGGGGGCACTAAGGGGGCATAACTACTGTGAGGGGGCACTAAGGGGGCATAAGAACTGTGAGGGGGCACTAAGAAGGGCAAATCTACTGTGAGGGGGCCCTAAGGGGGCATAACTACTGTGAGGGGGCACTAAGGAGGGCAAAGCTACTATGAGGGGCATAACTACTGTGAGAGGGCACTAAGAGGGCAAAGCTACTGTGAGGGGGCACTACGGGGGCATAACTACTGTGAGGGGGCACAAAGGGGGCATAACTACTGTGAGGGGGCACTAAGGGGGCAAAACTACTGTGAGAGGGCACTAAGGGGGCAAAACTACTGTGAGAGGGCACGAAGGGGGCATAAATACTGTGGGGGGCACTAAAGAGGGCAAAGCTACTGTGAGGGGGGAACTAAGGAGGGCAAAGCTTCTGTCAGGGTGGCACTAAGGGGGCATAACTACTGTGAGAGGGCACTAAATAGGCATAAGTACTGTGAGGGGGCACTAAGGGGGCATAAATACTGTGGGGGGCACTAAGGAGGGCAAAGCTTCTGTGAGGGTGGCACTAAGGGGGCATAACTACTGTGAGAGGGCACTAAATAGGCATAAGTACTGTGAGGGGGCACTAAGGGGGCATAAATACTGTGGGGGGCACTAAGGAGGGCAAAGCTACTGTGAGGGGGGCACTAAGGGGGCATAACTACTGTGAGAGGGCACTAAATAGGCATAAGTACTGTGAGGGGGCACTAAGGGGGCATAAATACTGTGGGGGGCACTAAGGAGGGCAAAGCTACTGTGAGGGGGCACTAAGGGGGCATAACTACTGTGAGGGGGCACTAAGGAGGTCAAAGCTACTATGAGGGGCATAACTACTGAGAGGGGGCACTATGGGGGCATAACTACTGTGAGAAGGCACTAAGGGGGCATAAATACTATGGGGGGCACTAAGGAGGGCAAAGCTACTGTGAGGAGGCACAAGAACTTTGAGGGGGCACTAAGAAGGACAAATCTACTGTGAGGGGGAGCCCTAAGGGGGCATAACTACTGTGAGGGGGCACACCAATGTAGTAAAACGGAGTGGATCCTTCCCCTAGTAATGACAAGAAGCTTTACATGCTGTAGTAATAATGAGTCTGTCTCACATGTAACTGTTCACACAATGCAGACAGCTGACATCTCAGGAATGCCTCCGGTGACTTACGATGAATTGCTCGATATCTCGCTCCAGTCCCACGTTCGGCAGATCTGGCATCATGTGGGAAACTACTTTGAAGCCGGCATCCTTGGCCATGTGAAAGGACTCGCAGACCGCCTTCACCGTGTGACCTCTGAAAGAGACGACAGGGGCTGTAAACTGAAAATCTGGAGCAGGAAAACGGCAAGACAGCAAATTAAAAACCCTAAAGGAAAAGCGAATGGTAAAACTTCCTTTGCTTTAAAGGTTTTTTCCAGGACTGAGGGTTGTGTCCTCGGCAGTCCACCACAGCTGAATAGAGTGGCAGCTCGCATGCGTGACTGCAGCTCCATTCAAACGCGGGAACACAGGGGCCCCATTCTCATGATCAGGCAGTGGTCCCTAGGATAGGTCAACAATATCAGAAAGTCGGGGGTCGGACTCCCGCCAATCATCCACTTGAATAAAAGCAGCGCCCAATACACCGCACACAGAGCAGTGTAGTTTTGGTCCCGCAGCTGATTGGCGGGGGTGCCTGGAATAGGACCACTGCCGAGCTAATAGAAAAGCCCTTTAAGATTTTTCTTTCCTATGTAACAGGACGGGTTCTAGGTGCGGGGGTGGAGGGGGAGAACTTTTGTGTTGCCTTTAAAGCCTTCAGATTACTGAAGCATCTGAATCCTTACAGAAGTGAAAACCCAAATTAACCTCAGATTACAAGGCCATTATTATTCTAATGAGGCCAATTATGGTTCTGTCAGAAGAAAGGAAATATAGAGGCAGCAAATGACAAAACAACGGCGGAGTAATTGATTACATTTCCCCCCACCCCCATACCGTTCAGCTCTAATCAGCGGAGCGACAAAACACAATAATTATATAATATTACAACAATAATGAAGGCCTCCGCCTCCTGCAAGTCAACTACGTGCAGCCGTCACTTCTGTGAACATTGAGAGGGGAAGAAATAGAGCATTGGCTCAAGAGCTGACTATTCACAAAGCATCCAGTTTATAAAGGGCATCTGTCAGCAGTTCTGTCCCTATGACACTGGCTGACCTGTCACATGTGCACTTGGCAACTGAAGACATCCGTGTTGGTCCCATGTTCGTATGTGTCCGCATTGCTGAGAAAAATGAAGTTTTAATATATGCAAATGAGCTTCTAAGAGCAACGGGGGCGTTACCATTACACCTAGAGGCTCTGCTTTCTCTGCATTGGATGTGCCCCCTGCACTCTGACAAGACCAGGCAGTTAAAAATGTTATCATGCCTGGCCCTGACTTCTCCTAAAGTCAATCAAAGTGGAGAGGGCGTGGTCTCTAGGTGTAACGGCAACGCCCCCGTTGCTCCTAGAGGCTGATTGGGTTGGAGGGGATGATCAGGCATTGTTTGTGAAATGAAAAGGGGCCAGAGCTATCCCTCCTATTGGCGCATGCTCAATCCTGAACCCACACCAACTGCGCATGTGCCAGGGACATGGATAGTTCTAGGCCCGGAAAGAGCGGAAATTACATCTCATCCATGCCCTGGGTCAGAAACCAGCTAAATGACATCAGCGGACGCAAAGCTTTCAGAGAAGGAGCGTCACATAACCGAATTCCTGGAAGGCCGATCCACACAACATTGGAATGGTGAGTATATTACAAAATTTCTCCTACAGGTGTGATATGTGTTTTATCTAAGGTGGGGCTGCTGTACCCACTGGGTCCCAGAAAACTCCTTTAACCCCTTGAGGACCAGCGCCATACATGTACGTCAGAACTTTAAATATGGCACCCTCTCGCAAAAGCAGCAGCCACCATAGTCAACAGCAGAGGCCAGGAATTAATGTCTGTGACTGGTGATAAAACCGATCTCAGACATTTAACCCCCTCCAATGCCATATTCATATGTAACCACGGCATCTTAAAGGTGAAAATGTGGAAGCCGCGCGCTATCACTCTGGTAACAGCTTCCAACAGCTGAGATCGGGGAGTGTAGTGATAGGCCTGAGCCTGCTTGAGGCTCTGATGCCTATCACCAGTGTATTTCAATACAGGGCTGCAAGTGGCAGCACTGCACTGGAGTACACTGAATTCTGTAATGGATAAAAAAAAAATCTACAACAGAATGCAAATGGCAATCTAATGATTGTTTCTTACAGTCTAAAAAAAAAAAAGTAGGAAAAAAAAATTCTAAAAAAAGTTTGTAAAATATAAAAAAATATATATAAAACTTAGAATCATCCCCTTTTCACTAAAAATAAAAAAAAAACTTCATAGACATCGCTGCGCCTAAAAACACCTGTATTATTAAAATATATACATATTTAACCCATACGGTGAATTGCGTAACAGAAAAAAAATCACAATGGCCAATATTCCTTTTTTTGTCACGTCAACCCCCCCCCCCAAAAAAGAAAGTGATAAAAAAAAAAAAAAATCCTACACACCCCAAAATGGTATCAATGAAAAGTACAGGTTGCCCTTCAAAAAAACTAGCCCTAACACAGATCCACAGAGCCAAATATAAAAAAAAGTTATGGGGCCAAGTTATGCCGATAAAAAGTTTTTTTGTTTTTATTTCCATAATAAAACACGCTGCCTAGGGAATGCCGTAAAAACAAAACGCATAAAACTTTGGCGGAATTGCGTTTTTGTTCCAATTCCACCCCGTTTGGAATATTTTTTTTCTGTATGCAATATAAAATGGAGCCTTTAGAAAGTACAAAAAAAAAAAAAAAAAACAGCCCTCATATTGCTATGTGAACAGTAAAATAAGAGTCATGGCTCTAGGAGGGCTGGGAGTAAAAAAATTTATACTCAAAAACAGAAAAAATTGCCACGTCCTCTAAGGGTTAATATCTCCTTCCATTTTGTGTATGCAGTTCCTAAGCAAAACGTTGTTTCCATGGTAACAGACTACATACAAGCCCTTTGTAGTCTGGTCCTGAAGTCATTCCACCGAGAGGATATTACACCAGGGGACAAGATGGAAGATGGTGTCTGTGAAGACTCGTAGGTCTGCAGACACAAAACAGAAGGAAATTTGTAATCAACATGATTTGAAAACTTTGTTATTGAATATCCTCAAGGGTTCATACAAAGTCTGGAAGGATCTATACTTAGCACACAGGTGTCCTCTCTAGAATATGGCCAGCATGAGATTTATCGGTCAGCCAGGAAACGTTCCTTTCAGTCTCCTCTTCAATATCGTTGAGGGGTGCTTGACATTTAAGAGAGAAGCGGAACCGATCGGTGGGGAGCAGACAATGGCCGCCCATCTATTATACGGATTTTTTTTTTTGGCCAGAGGTATAATGAAGATGTAATGAACGTCTTTCTCCAGTAATGACGCCACTTCATGGATAGCTAATAGACACGATAATTCACTTGCCTCGGAGATGAGTAAGTGCCTCTTATGTACTCAGGGTAAACTTTTATTTCTTCTCTATTCTCTTCACAAAGATTTTGAGCAACATTCCTGCGTTATCCGGAAGAACACAGAAGAGAAAGCTGCATACGCTGATTCATCCATTATACACAGGAGGGATATTACTGATGGATTAGAGATGGAGAGACGTTACCTCGTATACTGCGGGTTGTCGTTATAAGACCCCATGAACACGGCCGTAGCCCGCCAACAATTACATTTACCGGAGTAAACATCCACAGTGCAGGGAACCTTTGACTTGAATGACCCGTAGACCCACTTTAGCAGCAATCACCTTCACCAAACGTTTCCTGTAGCAGGAATGAGATTTGCACAACACTGAGGAGGAATTTTGGACTGTTCCTCTCTGCAAATGTGCTTCAACATTCTTGGGAAGCCCTCTTCAGGTCATGCCACAAGGTCTCCACAGGGTTAGGTCAGAACTCCAGGTGTCATGATGTGGGGCGCCATTAGCTGCCATGGCCATTCCAGTCTGGTATTCGTAGAGAGAACATTGCCCAGGCTTTCAATATGTCCAGGACTTCATACTGCCATCGTGTAGAGTGTGGTGACACACAGGACCAACACCAGGTGTCAAGATATGAGGCACCATTAGCTGCCACGCCCATTCCAGTCTGGTATTCGTAGAGGGAACATTGCCCAGGCTTTCAATATGTCCAGGACTTCATACTGCCATCATGTAGAGTGTGGTGACACACAGGACCAACACCAGGTGTCAAGATATGGGGTGCCATTAGCTGCCACGCCCATTCCAGTCTGGTATTCACGGAGGGAACATTGACCAAGACCCATGGAGAATGTCTAGGACTGGACGGGACGACAGATCTCAAATGCACAGCAGTCACCAACCACCTGGGCTGGAGTAGAGGTCCTAGTAGAAAGAGCTTGGAAGAACATATCACAGGAGGGCATCCAGCATGTGTATGACCAGTACCATGGCAGCCTGTATCACAGCCAGGGAAGATGCCACCCATCATTAATGTGACTTCAGAATACAAATTGCTGCAGAACCCAAAATAAAGGGGGCACCACCCTGGTTGTGTGATCATTAACCAAGTATCACCAGCATTTTATACTTTGTCAATCTCAGCTTAAAGGGTTTCTATCACCAGTTTTTTCGGTATGAATCAGGCTGACATTAGAGATGTGCTAATGTCACCTGATTCCAAATATATATCTGTTTTATTTACTGGTGCCCCCGTTTTTATATAAAATGAACTTTTATTTTATGCTAATAAGGCTCCTAGGTGCAAGGGGCGTTACCCCTGCTCCTAGAGGCTCTGTTGATTGACAGGACCAGGCAGAGAAGAAACACTCCATTCACCATAGCTTTTAAGGACCTTCAATGATGTCATGACCATGTGATCAGTCACATGGTTTAGGAGGAGACAGGCTGTTTGTGTGATCCTAACCATGTGACTGATCACATGGTCATGACATCATTGAAGGTCCTTGCAAGCTATGGTGAATGGAGTGTTTCTTCTCTGCCTGGTCCTGTCAATCAACAGAGCCTCTAGGAGCAGGGGTAACGCCCCTTGCACCTAGGAGCCTTATTAGCATAAAATAAAAGTTCATTTTATATAAAAATGGGGGCACCAGTAAATAAAACCGATATATATTTGGAATCAGGTGACATTAGCACATCTCTAATGTCAGCCTGATTCATACCGAAAAAACTGGTGACAGAAACCCTTTAATCACATTAACTTTCCCAGGTGACCTTTTTTTCATTTTTAATAGCGTAATCCATTATATTTAATTATAAAAATAAATATACTACAACATAAAATACACGTACAGAACTTTTCTGGACATTAGACGGGCAACCTCTTCAACCTGTAAGGGAGAGTTCACATCTCCACTTCATTTTCCGGCAGAACAAGACCAAAAAAAACAACATAAAAAACAGCATCCTGTAAAAAAAAAAAAAAACAAACAAACAAACAAACAAACAAACCGATCCTCTTGCACTTTTGTCATCCATTTGAGCCATTTCCATCCGAAATCCTTTGTTAAGATGGGAAAAAAGTCCTGTATGAAGGATAAAATAGCGGATCTTAGACGGAAATGGCTCAAATGGATCCGTTTTTTAACAGGATCCTATATTTTTTCTTGTTCTTCTGATGGATCAGAAGAACGGAAAATGAAATGGAAATGTGAACTCTCCCTAAAGATGATATCCTCATTCAAACTAGAGATGAGCGAATCTATTCGCCGATTCGTTGCAAATCTTCGTTTTTTCCTACACCGAAGCAAATCCGAATCTTTTCAGATTCGCTTCGGAAGAAACTTTTTAAATCTTTGTACGCTAACGCTACGTAGGCATCATATTATTTGTACGCTAATGCTACGCATCTGATCATTTGTACACTAATGCGTACATATTCAGTTAAAGGGGTTATTCCCATCTTTGACAATGGGGGCATATCGCTAGGATATGCCCCCATTGTCTTATAGGTGCGGGTCCTGCCGCTGGCACCCGCACCTATAATGAGAACAAAGTGGGGGAGCTCTGAGCCTGGAGGACGGGGTCCAACCACCACCAGGTGCTGCCCCCCCCGCTGCGCTAATAGAAACAAATGGGAGCGCACCGCGCATTCGCGGCCCGGCTCCCATTCATTTCTATTGAGCCGACGGAAATAGCCGAGCCAGCGCTCGGCTATTTACGGCGGCAGCATAAAAATGTGCTCCCATTCGTTTCTAAGAGCGCCGCGAGGGGGCTGCGTCGGGCGGTGGCAGAAGATGGGATAACCCCTTTAAGTAGCATACTTTTAATGTATGTTCGTTTTTTGTGCAGGCCTAAACAAAAATACGCTAGAGCTTTGTACTCACTTTATACACTCATTCGTACATTTTCGCGGGAATGTTCGCAGAACACATTTTTTAACGCAACCGAATCGAATCTTATCCGAGGCTAATCTTTTTAAAAATTCGGCGAATATTCACCAAGGCGAACCTTTGATGTTTCGGTCATCTCTAATTCACACACTGTGTACACTCGTACCGAGGCCCTAAATTCTGCATTTCTCCCCCATGAGCGCAGTTCATTGTGACAAAAGCCGAGACTACTGCCAGCTCCACCGCTGCGTGTGACAAGGACAGGCAGTAATATAATAGAGGTCAAGGAAAGCCAAGATTACAAGTCTTACAGTTAAAAGATTTATTGATTGCGCTGATCTAGCACCTCGGCAGCGCGGTTATCTCCCATCATCTCCCACCCACTCACACTAATTCTAAGCCTTCATATTAGAAAACTTTCAGCATCAGCAAAAGAAGTTCTTCTGGAGTCGGGTAGAGGTGGGAGAGCAGAGGAACCTCACGTGGAAAACTACAGACTTTTTTACACGGGTGGACACAGCAAGCAATTATCAGGAACGATCTGAGGGGACTGTGCCGGGGTGTGTTTTAAAGGGGTTCTCCAGGAATTAAGAAAATTAATATACTTAAATATTACTTTATTATAAATATATTCTCAAATACCTTTCATTATTTATAATGGCTCGTTTTGTCTGGGGAGCAATCATTAGGAGAAACAAAATGGCCGACGTCCTGTTAGTACACACAAAACCTGTCCTGATCACACATGAAGACAAGTTACTTTACAACACTGAGGTAAAGAGCTGCCTCCTCCTCCTCTCTACTTGTCAGGGATTATGATCCTGAATACAGATAAGATCTTTAGCTGAATCTGGGGAATTTAGTTCATGAGGAGACATGAAGTACAGAGAGAACGGACATGACAGACTGTGGTAATGTGTTGCTATGGTAATGGAGATTGCATACAAGTGAGGCTGCTGATTAGCCACACCCCCACCCTCCTCTTATGTCTCCTCATCTTGTCCATTCCCACAGAGATTCACCTGTATTCAGGATGATGATTCCTGACAAGCAGAGCAGAGAGGAGGATGAGGCAGATCTTTACCTCAGTGTTGTGAAGTAACTTGTCCTCCTGTGTGATTAAGACAGGTTTTGTGTGTACTGATAGGACGGCAGCCATTTTGTTTCTCCTAATGACTGCTCTTTAGACAAAATGAGCCAATATAAGCAATGAAAGGTATTTGTGAATACATTTCTTATAAAATAATATTTACGTTTTTTTCATTTTTTTTAATTCCTGGAGAACCCCTTTAAGTTCAGTTTGGAAGGAAAGTGCAAAACTGAGTGAGTGGATAAAGATTTACCCCTTGAATCGCACCTGTGTCACATGTTGGGACAGTGCATTTGTGACAACCACAGGACTCAAAAAGGAGCATTTTCTACTCTGTTTAAAAATAAAATGCGTTTAAAATCACCTGGAGATACAGTATATCATCAAAAAATCAACTATATCCGGGATGCCCAACCTGCGGCTCTCCATCTGTTGCAAAACTACAACTCCCAACATGCCTCGATAGCTGTGGGCTGCCAAGGCATGCTGTGAGTTGTAGTTTTGCAATGGCTGGAAGGCCGCAGGTTGGGCATCCCTGTACTATATCAATAGAGAACACAGGCACATGACTTACCGGTTAGTGTCCCTCGCTACATCCTCATACACACTCTGCACTCCGATTTCTAGCCTGGTGCAGCCATAAGACAACATGTCACTCAGGTGTCGCTTCAAGCAGTAATCCGGCCTGGTCTCAATGGTTATTCCCACACATTTTGTGTTACTCCTTTCAGAGTAGCTGAGGGGACAAAGAAAAAAAAGAAAAGAATAAACACTGTAAATGAAAGAAATGTTAGCATGCAATGTCCCTCTCAGAACCCCCATAAAAACATTTATACCTGGCAGGAATGAAGTTAAAGTATTCACTTGGGTCACATGTAATTAATTACATATTATATTTGTCTATGATCTATTTAACTGTAATTTGACATACAAATAAGAGCACCTTATGATGGTATTATCATTATCTGTACTATATTAAGAAAAAATAATTTCAAAGTGTTTATAACATGGATAGCACACTGCCAATTCTAAAGGACAAAAAAGATAACTATAATATATGCAAAAATGTAGCTACTATAATAATGCCTCCTATGTACAATACTACAACTATAGAATACTGCTCCTACTTATCAGAATATAACTACTATAATACTACTCCTATGTACAAGAATATAACTACTATAATACTGCCTCCTGTGTACAAGAATATAACTACTATAATACTGCCTCCTATGTACAAGAATATAACTACTATAATACTGCCTCCTATGTACAAGAATATAACTACTATAATACTGCCTCCTATGTACAGGAATATAACTACTATAATACTGCTCCTATGTACAAGAATATAACTACTATAATACTGCTCCTATATACAAGAATATAACTACTATAATACTGCTCCTATGTACAAGAATATAACTGCCTATAATACTGCTCCTATGTACAAGAATATAACTACTATAATACTGCCTCCTATGTACAAGAATATAACTACTATAATACTGCTCCTATATACAAGAATATAACTACTATAATACTGCCTCCTATGTACAAGAATATAACTACTATAATACTGCTCCTATGTACAAGAATATAGACTACTATAATACTGCTCCTATGTAAAAGAATATAACTACTATAATACTGCTCCTATGTACAAGAATATAAACTACTATAATACTGCTCCTATGTACAAGAATATAACTACTATAATACTGCTCCTATGTACAAGAATATAACTACTATAATACTGCCCTCCTATGTACAAGAATATAACTACTATAATACTGCTCCTATGTACAAGAATATAACTACTATAATACTGCTCCTATGTACAAGAATATAACTACTATAATACTGCTCCTATGTACAAGAATATAACTACTATAATACTGCTCCTATGTACAAGAATATAACTACTATAATACTGCTCCTATGTACAAGAATATAACTACTATAATACTGCTCCTATGTACAAGAATATAACTACTATAATACTGCTCCTATGTACAAGAATATAACTACTATAATACTGCCTCCTATGTACAAGAATATAACTACTATAATACTGCTCCTATGTACAAGAATATAACTACTATAATACTGCTCCTATGTACAAGAATATAAACTACTATAATACTGCCTCCTATGTACAAGAATATAACTACTATAATACTGCCTCCTATGTACAAGAATATAACTACTATAATACTGCCTCCTATGTACAAGAATATAACTACTATAATACTGCCTCCTATGTACAAGAATATAACTACTATAATACTGCCTCCTATGTACAAGAATATAACTACTATAATACTGGCCTCCTATGTACAAGAATATAACTACTATAATACTGCTCCTATGTACAAGAATATAACTACTATAATACTGCTCCTATGTACAAGAATATACAGTGCCTTGTGAAAGTATTCATACCCCTGGAACTTTTCAACCTTTTGCCACATTTCAGGCTTCAAACAAAAAGATAGAACATTTTACATTTTTGGTGAAGAATCAACAACAAGTGGGTCACAATTGTGAAGTGGACAGACATTTATTGGATCATTTAAACTTTTTTTGTAATAATAAAACTGAAAAGTGTGGCGTGCACAATTATTCAGCCCCCTTGCATTAATACTTTTTTGCGCCACCTTTTGCTGCGATTACAGCTGCGGTCTCTTGGGGGATGTCTCTATCAGTTTTCACATCTAAAGACTGAAATTCTTGCCCATTCTTCCTTGCAAAACAGCTGGAGCTCTTTGAGGTTGGATGGAGACGTTTGTGAACAGCAGTTTTCAGCTCTTTCCACATATTCTCCATTGGATTCAGGTCTGGACTGTGACTCGGCCATTCTAAGACCTGGAGACCTTTATTATTGAACCATTCCATTGTAGATTTTACTTTATGTTTGGGATCATTGTCTTGTTGGAAGATAAATCTCCGTCCTAGTCTCAAGTCTTTTCATCCAGAATGGTCCTGTATTTGGCTCCATCCATCTTCCCTTTAACCATCTTCCCTGTCCCTGCTGATGAAAAGCAGGCCCAGACCATGATGCTGCCCCCACCATGTCTGACAGTGGGGATGGTGTGTTCAGGGGGATGAGCTGTGTTGCTTTTACACCAAACATATCGTTTTGCATTGTTTCCAAAAAGTTGGATTTTGGTTTCATCTGAGCAGAGCCCCTTCTTCCACATGTTTGGTGTCTCCCAGGGGCTTGTGGCAAACTGTAAACCAGACTTTTTATTGATATCTTTGAGAAATGGCTTTCTTCTTGCCACTCTTCCATAAAGGGCAGATGTGTGAAGTGTTGGACTGATTGTTGTCCTATGGACAGACTCTCCCACCTCAGCTGTAGATCTCTGCAGTTCATCCAGAGTGATCATGGGCCTCTTGGCTGCATCTCTGATCAGTCTTCTCCTTGTTTGAGATGAAAGTTTACAGGGACGGCCGGGTCTTGGTAGATTTGCAGTGGTCTGATCCTCCTTCCATTTCAATATGACGCTTGCACAGTGCTCCTTGGGATGTTTAAAGCTTGGGAAATCTTTTGGTATCCAAATCCGGCTTTAAACTTCTCCACAACAGTATCA
This sequence comes from Rhinella marina, assembly GCA_900303285.1. Taxonomy (NCBI): domain Eukaryota; kingdom Metazoa; phylum Chordata; class Amphibia; order Anura; family Bufonidae; genus Rhinella; species Rhinella marina. The sequence continues at coordinate 203,156 of ONZH01021464.1, forward strand.
GGGACCTGCCTGGTGTGTCCTTGTCTTCATGATGCAGACCCTGAGACTATCACAGAGCAGGTTGCATTTATACGGAGACTTGATTACACAAGGTGGATTCTATGTATCTCATCAGTCATTTAGTCATTGGATCATTCAGAGATCAGAGATCGAAACTTCTGGACTGAATATGTAAATGGGCAACGAATAATTTTGCACGCCCCATTTTCAGTTTTTATGATTCCAAAAAAAGTTTTAAATGATCCAATTAAATTTTCGTTCCACTTCACAATTTGTGACCCACTTTTGTTGATTCTCCACCAAATGTTAAAATGTTATATCTTTTTGCTTTTGAACGCCTGGATTAATTGTGGCAAAAAGGTTGGGAAAGTTCCAGGAGGCTTGAAATACTTTTCGCAAGGCATAGCTGTTATTACAAGAATATAACTAACTATAATACCTGCTTCCTTATTGTACAAGAATTATAATGATACCCTATAGTACATACTATAATACTGGCCTGCCTTACTATATACAAGAATATAACTACTATAATACTGCTCCTATGTACAAGAATATAACTACTATAATACTGCCTCTTATGTACAAGAATATAACTACTATAATACTGCTCCCTATGTACAAGAATATATAACTACTATAATACTGCCTCCTATGTACAAGAATATAACTACTATATACTGCTCCTATGTACAAGAATATAACTACTATAATACTGCTCCTATGTACAAGAATATAACTACTATAATACTGCTCCTATGTACAAGAATATAATACTATAATACTGCTCCTATATGTACAAGAATATAACTACTATAATACTGCCTCCTATGTACAAGAATATATACTACTACTAATACTGCTCCTATGTACAAGAATATAACTACTATAATACTGCTCCTATGTACAAGAATATAACTACTATAATACTGCTCCTACAAGAATATAAACTATAATACTGCTCCTATGTACAAGAATATAACTACTATAATACTGCTCCTATGTACACAGAATATAACTACTATAATATGCTCCTATGTACAGATATAACTACTATAATATGCCTCTTATGTACAAGAATATAACTACTATAATACTGCTCTTATGTACAAGAATATAACTACTATAATACTGCTCCTATACACAAGAATATTACTACTATAATACTGCTCCTATGTACAAGAATATAACTACTATAATACTGCTCCTATGTACAAGAATATAATACTATAATACGGCTCCTATGTACAAGAATATAACTACTATAATACTGCTCTATGTACAAGAATATTAACTACTATAATACTGCTCCTATGTACAAGAATATAACTACTATAATACTGCCTTCTATGTACAAGAATATAACTACTATAATACTGCGCCTCCTATGTACAAGAATATAACTACCTATAAATACTGCTCCTATGTACAAGAATATAACTACTATAATACTGCTCCTATGTACAAGAATATAACACTATAAATACTGCTCCTATGTACAAGAATATAACTACTATAATACTGCTTCTATGTACAAGAATATAACTACTATAATACTGCCTTCTATGTACAAGAAATAACTACTATAATACTGCCTCTATGTACAAGAATATAACTACTATAATACTCCTCCTATGTACAAGAATATAACTACTATAATACCTGCTTCTATGTACAAGAATATAACTATTATAATACTGCCTCCTATGTACAAGAATATAACTACTATAATACTGCTCCTAATGTACAAGAATATAACTACTATAATACTGCTCCTATGTACAAGGAATATACTACTATAATACTGCTCCTATGTACAAGAATATAACTACTATAATACTGCTCCTATGTACAAGAATATTACCTACTATAATACTGCTCCTATGTACAAGAATATAACTACTATAATACTGCTCCTATGTACAAGAATATAACTACTATAATACTGCTCCTATGTACAAGAATATAACTACTATAATACTGCTCCTATGTACAAGAATATAACTACTATAATACTGCTCCTATGTACAAGAATATAACTACTATAATACTGCTCCTATGTACAAGAATATAACTACTATAATACTGCTCCTATGTACAAGAATATAATACTATAACTGCCCTATTAAAATACTTAATGCTCCTATGTACAAGAATATAACTACTATAATACTGCTCCTATGTACAAGAATATAACTACTATAAACTGCTCCTATGTACAAGAATATAACTACTATAATACTGCTCCTATGTACAAGAATATAACTACTATAATACTGCTCCTATGTACAAGAATATAACTACTATAATACTGCTCCTATGTACAAGAATAATAACTACTATAATACTGCTCCTATGTACAAGAATATAACTACTATAATACCGCTCCTATGTACAAGAATATACTACTATAATACCGCTCCTATGTACAAGAATATAACTACTATAATACTGCTCCTATGTACAAGAATATAACTACTATAATACTGCTCCTATGTACAAGAATATAACTACTATAGCTATACAGATACTCCTATACAATACTATTAAATACTGGCTCCTATGTACACGGAGAATTAACTAATTCAATTACTGCTCCTATGTACAAGAATATAAATACTATAAATACTGCCTCCCTATGTACAAGAATATAAACTTACTATAATACCGGCTCCTATGTACAGAATATAATACTATAAATACCGCTCCATGTACCAGAATATACTACTATAATCACTGCTCATATGTACAAGAATATAACTAATTATATACTGCTCCTAATTACAAGAATATAACTCTATAATACTGTTCCTATGTACAAGAATTAACTAACACTAATACTGCTCCTATGTACAAGAATATAACTACTATAAACTGCTCCCTATGTAAAAGAATATAATTATTATAATACTGCTTCCTATGTACAAAGAATATAACTACTATAATACTGCCTCCTATGTACAAGAATATAACTACTATAATACTGCTCCTATGTACAAGAATATAACTACTATAATACTGCTCCCTATGTACAAGAATATAACTACTATAATACTGCTCCTATGTACAAAATATAACTACTATAATACTGCTCCTATGTACAAGAATATAACTACTGATATACTGCCCTATGTACAGAATATAACTACTATAATAACTGCTCCTATGTACAAGATACCTATATACTGACCTATGTAAGAATACTGCTAATCCTCCTATGTACAAGAATATAACTACTATAATACTGCTCCTATGTACAAGAATATAACTACTATAATACTGCTCCTATGTACAAGAATATTACTACTATAATACTGCTCCTATGTACAAGAATATAACTACTATAATACTGCTCCTATGTACAAGAATATAACTACTATAATACTGCCTCCTAATGTACAAGAATATTAACTACTATAATACTGCTCCTATGTACAAGAATATAACTACTATAATACTGCCTCCTATGTACAAGAATATTACTACTATAATACTGCTCCTATGTACAAGAATATAACTACTATAATACTGCTCCTATGTACAAGAATATAACTACTATAATACTGCCCTATTACAAGAATATAACTACTATAATACTGCTCTATGTACAAGAAATAACTACTATAATACTGCCTCCTATGTACAAGAATATAACTACTGTAATACTGCCTAATATGAATATAACTTGCAGCATTCAGATGTGCTATCAGGTAGGGTTATGTAATAATGTACAGCACTGAGTAGAGTCCTCGTGGTTCTGTATTTAGCAGCGATGGTCCCTCATACACTGGTTAGGATATATTGATATTCTGTCCCCACTAATCACAGACAACATACAAGGGATTCCCTTCATGTTATCACATAGCAGCACACTGTACACAGTCACCCCCCCCCCCCATAATCCTCTTTGGTAGATTTGAGAAATAAAAGAATACATGAAAAGGACCAATGTTTGTTTTCACCTCAATATAAGCAATTTAAAGTTTTTCTTGGATTTCAAAATTCTTTTTATGTTTTAAAACACCTAAGGTCCGATGCTGTGTCTCAGTTGCCAATCCACCCTCCACTTGATTGACAGGGCCAGGTAGGCACACTATCCGCACACGCACAGTATATGTGGTTCATCTTCCGCCCACATGTGGATATTGTCAATCTTTGGGATTAAAGGGCCAAACGAGATTCCTGGCCCTGTTGATGTAGGGGACGGAGTAGAAGCAAATGAAACACAGCGTCAGAGATAAGACACACCAAGGGTCAGGGCTGCATTTCCAATTAGGCACTTAGGGGCATGTGCCTAGAGTGTCGCCCATGAGGGGGTGGCACCAGAGAGCTAACTGTTAAGCTGTGTGCTTGTTCTGTAGTATAGTGAGCAGACACAAACAATACACCAGAGTCTGCTCCTCCTGTATCTGGTCACTGCAATACAGGAGGAGCAGACTCTGGTGCATTGCTTGTGTCTGGTCACTATACTACAAGAGGAACAGACTCTGGTGCACTGGCTGCATATGGTTGCCATAGTACAGGAGGAGCAGACTCTGGTGCACTGGCTGCATATGGTTGCCATAGTACAGGAGGAGCAGACTCTGGTGCACTGGCTGCATATGGTTGCCATAGTACAGGAGGAGCAGACTCTGGTGCACTGGCTGCATATGGTTGCCATAATACAGGAGGAGCAGACTCTGGTGCACTGTTTGGTGAGTATAATACAGAAGGAGCAGACTCTGGTGTATTGTTTGGTCGCTATAGTACAGGAGGAGCAGACTCTGGTGTATTGTCTGCTATAGTACAGGATGAGCAGGACTCTGGTGTATTGTCTGCTTTAGTACAGGATGAGCAGACTCTGGTGTATTGGCTGCTATAGTACAGAGGAGCAGACTCTGGTGTATTGTCTGGTATAGTACAGGAGGAGCAGACTCTGGTGTATTGTCTGCTATAATACAGAAGTATAAGACTCTGGTGTATTGTCTGCTAAGTACAGAGGAGCAGACTCTGGTGTATTGTCTGCTATAGTACAGGAGGAGCAGACTCTGGTGTATTGTCTGCTATAGTACAGGAGTAGCAGACTCTGGTTGTATTGTCTGCTATAGTACAGGAGGAGCAGACTCTGGTGTATGTCTGCTATAGTACAGGAGGAGCAGACTTGGTGTATTGTCTGCTATAGTACAGGAGGGCAGACTCTGGTGTATTGTCTGCTATAGTACAGGAGGAGCAGACTCTGGTGTATTGTCTGCTATAGTACAGGAGAGCAGACTCTGGTGTATTGTCTGCTATAGTACAGGAGGAGCAGACTCTGGTTGTATTGTCTGCTATAGTACAGGAGGAGCAGACTCTGGTGTATTGTTTTGGTCGCTATAGTACAGGAGGAGCAGACTCTGGTGTATTGTCTGCTATAGTACAGGAGGAGCAGACTCTGGTGTATTGTCTGCTATAGTACAGGAGGAGCAGACTCTGGTTGTATTGTCTGCTATTAGTACAGGAGAAGCAGACTCTGGTGTATTGTCTGCTATAGTACAGGAGGAGCAGACTCTGGTGTATTGTCTGCTATAGTACAGGAGGAGCAGACTCTGGTGTATTGTCTGCTATAGTACAGGAGGAGCAGACTCTGGTGTATTGTTTGGTCGCTATAGTACAGGAGGAGCAGCTCTGGTATTGTCTGCTATAGTACAGGAGGAGCAGACTCTGGTCTATTCTTTGGTTGCTGTAATACAGGAGTATAAGACTCTGGTGCATTGTTTGTGTCTGTTCACTATACTACCGGAGGAGCAGACTCTGATGTATTGTCTGCATGTGGTCGCTATAGTACAGGAGGAGCAGACTCTGGTCTATTCTTGGTTGCTGTAATACAGGAGTATAAGACTCTGGTGCATTGTTTGTGTCTGTTCACTATACTACCGGAGGAGCAGACTCTGATGTATTGTTTGGTCGCTATAGTACAGGAGAAGCAGACTCTGGTGTATTGTTTGGTCGCTATAGTACAGGAGGAGCAGACTCTGGTGTATTGTCTGCTATAGTACAGGAGTAGCAGACTCTGATGTATTGTTTGGTCGCTATAGTACAGGAGGAGCAGACCGGTGTTGTTGGTCCTAAGTACAGGAGGAGAGACTCTGGTGTATTGTTTGGTCGCTATAGTACAGGAGTAGCAGACTCTGGTGTATTGTTTGGTCGCTATAGTACAGGAGGAGCAGACTCTGGTGTATTGTTGGTCGCTATAGACATGGAGGAGCAGACTCTGGTGTATTGTCTGCCTATAGTACAGGAGGAGCAGACTCTGGTGTATTGTTGGTCGGCTATATAGTACAGGAGGAGCAGACTCTGGTGTATTGTTTGGGTCGCTTATAGTACAGGAGGAGCAGACTCTGGTGTATTGTTTGGTCGCTATAGTACAGGAGTAGCAGACTCTGGTGTATTGTTTTGGTCGCTATAGTACAGGAGGAGCAGACTCTGGGTGTATTGTCTGCTATAGTACAGGAGGAGCAGACTCTGGTCTATTCTTTGGTTGCTGTAATACAGGAGTATAAGACTCTGGTGCATTGTTTGTGTCTGTTCACTATACTACCGGAGGAGCAGACTCTGATGTATTGTTTGGTCGCTATAGTACAGGAGAAGCAGACTCTGGTGTTATGTTTGGTCGCTATAGTACAGGAGGAGCAGACTTCTGGTGTATTGTCTGCTATAGTACAGGAGTAGCAGACTCTGATGTATTGTTTGGTCGCTATAGTACAGGAGGAGCAGACTCTGGTGTATTGTTTGGTCGCTATAGTACAGGAGGAGCAGACTCTGGTGTATTGTTTGGTCGCTATAGTACAGGAGTAGCAGACTCTGGTGTATTGTTTGGTCGCTATAGTACAGGAGGAGCAGACTCTGGTGTATTGTTTGGTCGCTATAGTACAGGAGGAGCAGACTCTGGTGTATTGTTTGGTCGCTATAGTACAGGAGGAGCAGACTCTGGTGTATTGTTTGGTCGCTATAGTACAGGAGTAGCAGACTCTGGTGTATTGTTTGGTCGCTGTAACACAGGAGTAGAAGACTCTGGTGCATTATGGTCTTCAGGTGAGGGTACCTCTGACATTTGAGCCCTCTTGGTCCTGCTGATTACACAGCGGAGATCTACTATAACTTATAGAACCTAAGTGATTCCTTCATTTGGCTCGTGAGAAGATCTGACGCTCCAGGTTCTGCGCTCTCTTCACTTTCCCTTTCTTCTACATTTGGTGCCTTACATGTTAAATATGCACGCTGGCCCCTAATTACCTCACATTATTATTAGGTGAGACTGAAACATGGAAGGCTCCCGGGTGCAGAATATTACATATAAAAATAATAGTGTCTCCCTCTCGTCTCATGATCCTACAGGTGTAACCAAGGAGGGGAGCAGCTGCTCTCTGCTGGTAAAAAATGGGTGCAATTAGTGCAATGTACAATTCATAAATTACAGGAACCTGGTCCTGCCATTGTCACACGGCTCTCCAGCGACGGGCTATATAATATCTAAAGGAAATCTCAAAGTTCAGAGGAGTTTTTTTTCCGTGGACTGAAGCATTAAAAGCAGGAACATAGCATTTTCTCTGGGCTGGAAGATATCAACTTAGGCAACACCGCCGTTTTCTTAATGGCCAGGGAATAGCGACTGTCAAAAAATAGGACATGTCCTATTTTTGGCCGAGACCCATTGAAATCAATGGGAATGTTTATAACTGCCGCTTAGACAATAGTGAACCCGTATAATTCGATATGTATTTTTTTGCAGATGGGATACGGACCCATTCCTTTCAATGGGGCCACAAAAAATGCAGCTAGGACACAGTGTGCTGTCCACATCCGTATGGCCATTCCGTGGCCCCGCAAAAAAAGAAAAACTAGAACATGTCCTATTCTTGACAGTTTTGCCGACAAAAATAGGTATTTGTTACATAGTGTGGTACCTGGGAAAGAGGAGAATGCGGGATGCACAAGGTCAGTGACTGAATGTGCGGTTTGTGACCCGCAAGATGGACATGGTTGTGTGAATGTGGCCTTAGGCTGACGTCTCATTTTGTAGATTTTTTTTTTTTTTTTTTTTTTAGTTAAAGGGGTTGTGTCACTTCAGCATATGGCATTTATTATATAGAGAAAGATAATACAAGGCACTTACTAATGTATTGTGATTCTCCAGATTGCCTCCTTTGCTGGCTGGATTCATTTTTCCATCACATTATACACTGCTCGTATCCATAATACGACCGCCCATCAGTGGTGGTCGTGCTTGAGCACTACAGGAAAAAGCGCCGGAATATGTGAGCTCCCTCGGTCCAGGCCACCAGAGAGGCCGGCACTCATTTTCCTATAGTGTACAAGCACGGCCACCGCTGCTGGATTGCAGGGTGGTCTGTAACCATGGAAACGATCAGTGTATAATGTGATGGAAAAATGAATCCAGCCGGCAAAGGAAGCAATATGGACAATCACAATACATTAGTAAGTGGCTTGTATTAACTTTCTGTACACGATAGTTCTGTACACTTGCTGAAGTGACACAACCCCTTTAAGTGTGAATGTGTATGGGGGAGTTAGGAGGGATTGCTGACAGCCTAGGGATCTGAACTGGGGGAGGAGGCAGCATTAAAGTGCACTGAAGGCAGCATGAAATTTAAATACAACCATGTCAAGGGGGTCGAGTCTGCCCCTTGGTGCACCGAACATCTCATTTGCATAATTATACAAACTTTAACGGGACATTAACGGTGCAACTGATTTATATAAAATGCTTTCACTCGGCAGGATCAACCCAACCAGACAATGAGCCTGGTTTCATAGCAGTCTGTCCCTCCCCCCTGTGCTGCTGCCACTGCCACCAATGGGAGAGAAGAGGGGAGGGCATACTGCACCACCAATGAGAGGGGCGGAGGAGGGCGCACTGCGCCACCAATGATGATAACTATGTTTTTTTTACTATTTACTATTAGCCCCCCTTAGGGGCTAGAACTCTTGTCCTGTTCACCCTAATAGAGATCTATTAGGGTGAATAGGACTTCAGACTCCCCCTGCTGCCCTGCGCTTTGTGCACACGGCAGCAGGGAGCTTACCATGGCAGCCAGTGCTTCAGTAGCATCCTGGTTGCCATGGTAAGTGAACGGAGCCCCAAGATTACACTGCTGGGGCTCCGATCGGCACTGCCACTGCCACCAATGAAGGGGGGGAGAGGGACCCTGTGGCCACTGCCACCAATGTTTATTATACTGGGGGGTTGGGGGAAGGGTGCACTGCGTCACCAATGTTTGTTATACTGGGGGATGGGGGAGGGCGCACTGCACCACCAATGATGATAATTATGTTTAATAAAAGTACAGGAGGCGGGTGCTGGTGCAGAATCACATAGCCGGCACCCAACCTATATGACAGGGAGCTGCGCTCAGCAGTTGTTAACCCCTCAGGTGCGGCACCTGAGGGGTTAACTGCAGAGTATGGGAGCTCCCTATCATACAGGTCGGGTGCCGGTGCAGAATCACATAGCCTCCTGTACTTTTATTAAACATAATTATCATCATTGGTGGCGCAGTGCGCCCTCCCCCATCCCCCAGTATAACAAACATTGGTGACGCAGTGCAGCCTTCCCCCAACCCCCCAGTATAATAAACATTGGTGGCAGTGGCCACAGGGTCCCCTCTACCCCCCCTTCATTGGTGGCAGTGGCAGTTCCGATCGGAGCCCCAGCAGTTTAATCTTGGGGCTCCGTTTACTTACCATGCCAACCAGGACGCTACTGAAGCCCTGGCTGCCATGGTAAGCTCCCTGCTGCCGTGTGCACAAAGCCCAGGGCAGCAGGGGGAGTCTGAAGTCCTATTCACCCTAATAGATCTCTATTAGGGTGAACAGGACAAGAGTTCTAGCCCCTAAGGGGGGCTATTAGTAAATAAAAAGTAAAAAAAAAAAACAAAAAAAACCCACCAATATATTAAGCTTAAAGAACTCCCGCAAAAATTTTTATTCCATGTCCTGCTAGAAATGTACATGATGTAATCTGTAGTGAATGTCATTTTCTTACCAGTAGCTGAATTTTTGAGTTATATCATCCTGAAGTTTCTTATCTGTGTCATGTGACTAGGAATTAGACCCACCAACTCACACATAGACTTATGTGTGGACAGGAAGTCTAATGTTCTATGCATTAATATGGGAGCCTCATTTTCAGTCTCATAGGAATGAATAGAGCAGTGACTGGCTTCCTGTCCTGGGTCAGTTGGAGGTCAGGGAGTTGGTCACATGACCCAGCTACACTAAGAAGAGAGTGGAAACTCTCAATTTCAGCCTCTGATAAGATTACATTCACTACAGATTATATCATGCACCTTTCTAACAGGTCAGAGAATAAAAATTTTTGCGGGAGTTCTTCTTTAAGGGCCCATTCACATGACCGTGTGAATGCGCCCGCATCTATTCCGCAATTTTGCAGAATAGATGCGATCCGCATTCACTTCAATGGGCGGCTTGTGAAGTTGCCGCGGCTCCGCAAGAAATTACAGAACATGTCCTATTCTTGTCCGCAACAGCATTTTGAACGGGGCACCTGGCCGTGTGTTCCGCAAATTGTGGAACACACTCCGGGCGACATCCGTGGTATTGCGGATCCACATTTTTGCAGATGCGCAATACTACGGCCGTCTGAACGGCCCCTTAATCACCCCTGTCCCAATTTTACATATAAAATATATTAACAATAAATAAACATTTTACATATCGCCACTTCTGAAAAGTCCAAACTATAAAAATATTTTTTTTAAAAATCTCCTATGTGGTGAACACGTAACATAAAAAAAATAAGGATAGGACTGTTTTATTATGGGCCAGACTTTCCATCTTCTCCTCCAAGTCTTTTTTTAAATTATAAATATATGTATTTAAATTTAGCGACTAAAAATTTAATTTGGCTCCTAAATTTTTTAGTTTAGGAGCCAATGGCTCCTAGGTATTTTTTTTTTTAGTCTGGAGCACTGATACGGTGTATGAGAACAGCTCATAGTGCCCATACCAAAAGATACATTTTACTTTTTTAACACCAGCAGTAGGCTCTAACCAGCTCAGAAATAAAGCAGCTCCCTCTCCCCTCTCTCAGCGGTAAGTCTCAGCGTGATTTCAAGAAACAATCAACAGTTCCATAAAATTTCAGTTACTGAGGAAGATTGTCGATGCAAATGTTTTTTAAAAGATTTTGGTAAGAATCACATCAAACAGCTCATGAACAAAGGCAAAGTTTAGCCGTCTCCTATATATATATATAAAAAAACACAAAACAAAACATACGTCCTAGAAATAAACATTCAGATTGAACCTTAAAGAACTGCTGACCAGTAATTTACATACAGAATATTCCTAACGTTTAGGCATGACTCGTTAGAATCTACCAGCAGCTCCTCAATAACTACTCTCGCAGCTTGAGGTCCTGGACAAATTGCTTGCTCTTAATAAAACTAATTATACATTTTTTGAGATTAAAGGAGATTGTGTGGGAGTCTGAGCAGACGCTAAAGAACAATCAACACTTTTCTGTCATTAGAAGATGTAGATACCGGGCTATCAGATTTGCCTGATGTCTTAAAAGATATACATTGGTAAAGTAGAGAGTTTTGCTTGTGTAACAAAAATTGTCTACCTCGGCCGGATCCAAACCCATTACCACAACCACACCCCGATGACAAGATGTAATGCAGCCACACTGAGAACTGTTCTTATGACTTTTTGAGAGGTTGAGAGGTAAAGAGGTTCTCAGTTTCATTATTTTTTTTATCGTTCCTGAGTACCCCAAATAATACATATTTTTCCCTAAATACCTGGTATTTTATATCAGCACTTTCCTTCCCCTGTTCTCAGCATCACTGCATCCTGGCAGTATGTGTACATGCAGAACTTCCTGTTTCCCTCAGGAGCAGACTCTGGTGCACTGGCTGCACTTAATCGCTAGAATACAGGAGAAGCAAATTCCTGTGAATTGTCTGTGTCTGTTTAGTATACTACAGGGGGAGCAGACTCTGGTGTATTGTCTGAATCTGGTCACTATAGTACAGGAGGAGCAGACTCTGGTGCACTGTTTGCTCACTATAATACAGAAGGAGCAGACTCTGGTGTATTGTCTGCATCTGGTCACTATAGTACAGCAGGAGCAGACTCTGGTGCACTGTTTGCTCACTATAATACAGAAGGAGCAGACTCTGGTGTATTGTCTGCATGTGGTCGCTATAGTACAGGAGGAGCAGACTCTGGTGTAATTTGTTGGTTGCTGTAATACAGGAGTAGAAGACTCTGGTGCACTGTTTGCTCACTATAATACAGAAGGAGCAGACTCTGGTGTATTGTCTGCATCTGGTCGCTATAGTACAGGAGGAGCAGACTCTGGTGTATTGTTTGGTTGCTGTAATACAGGAGTAGAAGACTCTGGTGCATTATGGTCTTCAGGTGAGGGTACCTCTGACATTTGTGCCCTCTTGGTCCTGCTGATTACACAGCGGAGATCTACTATAACTTATAGAACCTAAGTGATTCCTAAGTGATTCCTTCATTTGGCTCGTGAGAAGATCTGACGCTCCAGGTTCTGCGCTCTCTTCACTTTCCCTTTCTTCTACATTTGGTGCCTTACATGTTAAATATGCACGCTGGCCCCTAATTACCTCACATTATCATTAGGTGAGACTGAAACATGGAAGGCTCCCGGGTGCAGAATATTACATATAAAAATAATAGTGTCTCCCTCTCGTCTCATGATCCTACAGGTGTAACCAAGGAGGGGAGCAGCTGCTCTCCGCTGGCAAAAAAAATGGGTGCAACTAGTGCAATGTACAATTCATAAATTACAGGAACCTGGTCCTGCCATTGTCACACGGCTTTCCGAAAACAGGCTGCATAATATCTAAAGGAAATCTCAAAGTTCAGGGGAGTTTTTTCCTGTGGACTGAAGCATTAAAAGCAGGAACACTGCGCAGGATGTGTACATGCAGAACTTCCTGTTTCCCTCAGTTTCCTGCTGGGTATCTCTAACCAATCCCAGCATGCTTTGCTTTGTGACGTTTCTTAGTGCTTGCTCCCCCTACCACAGTTTCCTCTACAGTAGTCATGACCACCTACACCTCTATTCTACATGTAGCTAGGCAAAACAAGGCATTGTGAAACAATACAAAGCAAAGCATGCTGGGATTGGTTAGAAAACCCAACAGGAAGAATGAAGAAAATAGGAAGTTCTGCATGTAAATAACCTGCCAGGATGTGCTGAAAGTGAGAACAAGGGAAAAGAAAGTTCTGACATGAAAAACATGTATAAATGTGCAGCCTTTGGGCTACCCTGGGCAATAAAAAAAAAGATTCAATAAGACCCATTTAAGGACCAGTCACATTTTTGTTTTGTTTATTCATGACCACATATCAAGGGCCATTTTTGTTTTAATTTTTATTGCATGAACAGTTGTTTAGCTTTTATAACATTTTTGGCAGGAATTAAAAAAATAAAATAAACAAAACACAATTCCAGCACTTTTTTTTCATGTCTACAATGTGATAGATATCACATGCTACCTTTATTCCACAGGTTGGCACAGATACAAGCGATATCAAATGTGCACACATTTTTTCTTTTCATTTCAGCAGTTTTACATAACAGGTTAATAAAAAATAAGTGAAAAACTATAAAACTAAGAATTAAAAGGCATATTTATAATACTCTCCACACATTTCAGTTTAACTGAGCAGAGATCTGCAGACAAAAATATGCAGGAATATTACATTTTAATAAGATCATCTTACTCAGTTTGCCCACATGAACTTGTAATTACTATACCCAAACCAAATCCTTGCTCCAAGCTTATAAAAATACAGAAAAATAACGTATTTTTCTCCCTATAAGACGCACCTAGGTTTTAGAGGAGGACAATAAGAAAAAAACATTTTTCATTAAACCTCTGGTCAGACCACCAATCAGACCTAAGCCGACAGCCCCAATAAGAGCCCCAATGTTAATAAGACCCCAATAAGACCTCAGATCAGATCCCCAATCAGACCCCAATGTTAATGACCCCCAATCAGACCCCTATACCTCATATCAGCCCCCCATGTCTCTCATCAGCCCCCAATGTCTCTTCCCTTCAGCCCCCCATATGTCTCTCATCAGCCCCCCATATGTCTCTCATCAGCCCCCCATATGTCTCTCTTCAGCCCCCCATATGTCTCTCTTCAGCCCCCCATATGTCTCTCATCAGCCCCCCATATGTCTCTCATCCAGCCCCCCATATGTCCTCTCATCAGCCCCCCATATGTCTCTCATCAGCCCCCAGCGCTACTCATTAGTCCCCACGCAGCCCTTAAATCAGCCCCAGCAGCATTACATGAGCCCCCCATGCCTCTCACCAGCCCCCAGCCACTTTATATCAGCCCTTTGCCTCCTGTTTTATAAAATAAATAATCCACTTACCTCTTCCTGCTCCTGGACGCCGCTGCTCACTCTGCCTTCCTCCAGCGCTGTGAACTGGCACGCACAGCGTGAGGTCACAGAGCGCCCTCACGCTGTGCGCAGCACTGCACAGCCGATAGCCGAGCGGAGGACCAGGAAGCGGTGAGTACAGAGTCTTCACCTCTTCCGGGTCCTCCGGTGCTAATGAGCGCTTCCATAATGGAAGGGCTCATTAGCATACGCCCCATAAGACGCAGGGGCATTCCCCCCCACTTTTGGGAGGGGAAAAAAGCGTCTTATGGGGCGAAAAATACGGTATCTATAAAATGTCTGTGTGTTCGCTTTGTTTTAATGCTGCCAGGGCTTGCAGTAGGTGGGATTACTAATGGAAAGAACTTCAGTTCCCATAATTCACCTTTCTTCTCAGGCACTGGCTCCAATTTGTGCTACTTATTCATCTATTGTAACCATAATTCAATTACACTTCTGTTTTCTGCTGCATCAAATAAGAAAAATCCAATCTGCCCGCAGACACCACCAATGGGAGCTTAGGGGCTTGCTGCATACATGTATATTATGGTTGGACAATGGTTGGACCCACTGTGCCAACCAACAGATCTGGCTTATCAGGGCATTATCCTGGTGGCTTACTTAGTAAGAGCCTAAGTGGCTAGAATATATATATATTATTTATCCCCTTCCCGACTGCTCCATGTAAATATACATTAGCAATGCAGATGGGTTGTATGGCGCATGCTCACAAGTATGCAGCAGGTACTAGCTATGTAATACAGCTGACGACTGCCGGCAATCGCCGTTTAACCCTCACAATGGCATGATCAATAGCGACCACATCATCTAACATGTTAGTCAGAGGGAGGGGGCTCTCACGGACCGCCGATTGGTAAAACTGTAGGGTTATGATCAGCTTGCTATAGCAACCCTGGCCTTGTGCCTGTCTGCTACAGTAGTAAGTATGTAATCAAATGATCACATGTTCCCAGAGAGGAACTAAGATGAAAAAAAAAAAAAAATAAAATAAAAAAAAAAATTCCTAATTTATCTATAAAAATTTAAAAAAAATTAAAATAACTGCTATAAAAAAAAAAAAAAAAAAAAAAAAAAAAAAACAGCCCTCTGCAGACAGAAATATAATATAGTTATGGGTGTCAGAATATGGTGATAAGTAACAAATCATAAATATATACATTTGGTATCGCCGTAATCAAATTCACCCGAAGAACAAGGTCATAATGTCATTTTTAGTGCACAATGAACAACATAAAAAAAAAAACAAAAAAACAACGCAAGAATTGCAATGTTAAGTAAATTTCACCATCAAAGATTTTTTATTCCCTTTTTTTTTTTTTTTTTTTTTTTTAAAACAATGGTAAATTGAATGGGAATGTTAAAGCATACAATTTGTCCCACAAAAAACATGCCCTCACACAGCTATGTGAATGGAAATGTAAAAAAATAAAAATAAGGCTGGCGCTGAAGTGGTTAACACTAGGCCTGTGTAGGGGTCCCTATAAGCGTATACGAGGTACAATCTGCGGTCAGTAACACTGAATATAAAAAGGCCACGCTGTGTGTTTGTCTGACCAAGTAAACCCACCGCCAGCAACTTTCTGCATCCTCCCCTCTACAACGCACATTAAAAACCCGCTCTATAGGGCTCCAGCGATGAATTGTAAGCATCAAAGATCACAGCGGCTCCCACATTTCAGACTATTCAGAGTCATATCCACAATACAACTAATGATAACACATAATTCCCCCCATTTGTCTTGTCTGTCATCAGTGAGTCACTAGGGTTATGTCAGCAGTTCATGCAGATTACAGGAGGCAATCACAGAATAATCCTGCCGCGTCCTTTACTCAAGTTCATCTCATTTCTGACGAAGGGAAAGACAATTAATTATAGAGATAACAGAGTTTCCTGCAGGATGACCCAGAGCAAAACACACAACTCTTCCTCATAGTAAGGACAGAGAGCCCGAAACATATGTGTATTATAGTAGTTATATTACTGTACATAGGGGCAGTATTTCAGTAGTTATATTCCTGTACATAGGAGCAGTATTATAGTAGTTATATTCTTGTACATAGGAGCAGTATTAAAGTAGTTATATTCTTGTACATAGGAGCAGTATTATAGTAGTTATATTCTTGTACATAGGAGCAGTATTATAGTAGTTATATTCTTGTACATAGGAGGCAGTATTATAGTAGTTATATTCTTGTACATAGGAGCAGTATTATAGTAGTTATATTCTTGTACATAGGAGTACAGTATTATAGTAGTAGTATATATTCTTGTACATAGGAGCAGTATTATAGTAGTTATATATTCTTGTACATATAGGAGCAGTATTATAGTAGTTATATTATTCTTGTACATAGGAGGGCAGTATTATAGTAGTTATATTCTTGTACATAGGAGCAGTATTATAGTAGTTATATTCTTGTACATAGGAGCAGTATTATAGTAGTTATATTCTTGTACATAGGAGCAGTATTATAGTAGTTATATTCTTGTACATAGGAGGCAGTATTATAGTAGTTATATTCTTGTACATAGGAGGCAGTATTATAGTAGTTATATTCTTGTACATAGGAGGCAGTATTATAGTAGTTATATTCTTCTACATAGGAGGCAGTATTATAGTAGTTATATTCTTTGTACATAGGAGCAGTATTATAGTAGTTATATTCTTGTACATAGGAGCAGTATTATAGTAGTTATATTCTTGTACATAGGAGCAGTATTATAGTAGTTATATTCTTGTACATAGGAGCAGTATTATAGTAGTTATATTCTGGTACATAGGAGCAGTATTATAGTAGTTTTTTTTTTTTACAGAGGGGGTTAGTAGTCTCCAAGTGCACTAGTGTCCATAAAAATCTTACAATTATTTCTTTTCTATCCACTTGGTTCTCTAAGAGTTAAATGTTTGTAATGTAGCAGGCTATAATCACTGACGCACATGGAATAAAACAGACTGAAAGAAATCATGGAGAATTTTTAAATAGTTTATGCTAAATGCCAGGATTATTCAAGCAGCAATTTTCTATGTAAGTGCTGGTCAAGCTGTGCGTATCATAAGCAAACAGCCCACCCAAATGGGACAAAATGGCACTTTACAGTGGAAGGCTGGAGTCAAAAACAAAAGGCAAATCCGGCTGTTAGTTTTCCCCAAGAAAGAGTTAAACTGTCCCATTATCATCTTAGTCATTTATGTCATATCCACTGGCCATGTTTTTCTCAGGGGGCCGCTTTAACGGGGATGAACTTAAAATCCCGACGATAAAATGTGATACATGACTTAACCTCTTGACAACCAGAACAAAACGCCACCTTTTATAATGCCGCATGCAGTTTGGATTTTTATTTTTTAACGTCTTAGTCCATCTCAAGGTGTTTGCTTCTTTTGTTGAGAGACACCCTGCAGCTTTCTTATTGGTTGAATTTAGTCGCGATATCGATTCATTTTGTAGGGCTTTTTTTTGTTTTTTTTTAGGGAAACATTTTTGGGTTAATGTAATGTATTAATGCTGAGCATCTGACGCCCATACAAAATGTGTTTGTGAACCTTTCTATTTTATTATTTCTTTATTTTTCCTGTTTACTTCATTTTTTATATATATTTTTACATTTTACTGTATATTTCTTCAGCTTGTTTACTTGATTTTAACTTTTTTCCATTTTGGTTTAATGCATTTATTTATTCAGCTTCCTTTTAATGTGTGTGTATATATATATATATATATATATATATATATATATATATATATATATATATATTTATTTTTTTTTAATTTTTTAAATTTTTTCTGTATTATTTTTTTTCTCATCTTATTTACTTCTACGTCACACAGAATGTCAAAAATTGGTGCATGTGTGTTCCTGGAGGTGGGAATTTTATTTTTTTTGAAGGGGGTGGATGTTAGCCTTTTTATTTTCCCTGTTTATTTCCTATTATTATTATTTTTTTTTACATTTCACCGTATTTACTTTAGATCACAGTTCTCTGTGTTCTGCACATACACAGGCATCAAGGGCGGACACAGGTCACGTCTTCTCTCTGCACAGGGAATTCCTGCATCAATAATGTCACGGGATTCCTTAGCAACTGCCCGAATGCAAATGTAGCGCTTCTGCACTCAATATGAACACTGAGGGTTTTTTTTTTTTTATTAATTTACACTTACGATAATTTACATTGTCCAGAATGGAAGGTGTTAAAAGGGTTGTTTGAGATTTTGATATTGACGGCCTATCTGCAGGATCTGACTCCTGTCACCCCCACCAATCAGCTGTTTGAACAGGCCACAGGGAGAACAGTGCCATGCACTGTATAGTGGCTGTGCCTGGTATTGCAGTTGAGGCCCATTCACTCAATGAAACTGACGTCACTGGCCTAGGAAAGGCACCGTAGCCTCTTCAAACAGCTGATCAGCAGGGGGTGCCAGGAGCTGAACTCCCACTGAACAGATAGCGATGAAGCAACCTGTGGATAGGCCATTGGTATCAAAATCCCCGGCAACTTAGTGCAGCAGCAGGTAATGGAGTGGTCCTATAATGGGTTCTTCTACTTGGACAACCCATCACAGACGTTATAGAGCAGGCATCCAAAACCTGACCTTTTAAAGGAGTTGTCCTCTTTATTTATATTGATAACCTATCCTCATCAATATCAGATTGATGGGGGTCCAACATTTGCCCCCCCTTCCTGCTGCCGATCAGCTGTTTGAAGAGAAGGCCGTGCTCATATGAGCACCACCTTCTCTTTATTGTTTACCTGCTCGACGTCGCAGCCGCAGTGGCAAGCAGGTGTAATTACATCTCAGGCGTCCCATTCATTTCTATGGCACGGCTCCTCCCTATTAAAGTACATTGGAGGAAGCCGTCCCATAGAAGTGAATGGGACGGCTTAGATGTAAATTACACTGCTCGCCTCTGCGGTTGCGATGGCGAGCAGGTAAACAATGAAGGGAAGGTGCTCTCACAGAAGGGTGGCCTACTCTTCAGACAGCTGATTAGGTGGGTTCTGGGGGACGGCCCCTCGCTGATCGGATATTGACGACCAATATAAATAAAGCGGACAACCCCTTTAACCTATCGTTATAACCAAAGACAAGACCTGCTGCAAAGCGTGTTTCTTGCTCTGGTCGACTCGGTCAAAGACCAATTTTATGGCAAGGAAAACAGACACCCCCAAAAGCTACCCCCAACCATTAGCTAAAAGTCAGGGAGTTACAAAGAAAGAAGGAAGGAATAAGGGTAGGTTCACACCCCTGTATCCAGCAGGCTGCTCTGGTAGAGTTCACCAGATCCGGCGTAGGCGGATACTCCCAGTCACCGCCAGAGCCCACTGACTATAATGGGATCCAGCTGCCTTCCAGCATGAGTGAAGGGTTTCGGCTGGACGAAAACTGGCGCATAAGGCTCCATTCACACGTCCGTATTTGTGCACATCCTGGAAAACGGTCAGATTTTTGCAGATCCGTTGTTCCGCAAAAAACTCAGTTTTTCAAGCACATCCGTTCCTTTTTTCCACAAAAAACGGAAAGGATGTATCAGTATGTCATCCGTTTTTTGCGGATCCGCAAAAAACGGAAGGAGGAATCAAATTTTTTTTTTTTTTCTACCCTCCTGGACCGGAATCCACAAATGTGGATGACATGCGGATGCCTTTCCGCATGTCATTTACATTTTTGCGGATCCATAGACTTTCATTGGGCTACGGACCGCAAAATCGGAGGGAAAGTAGGACAGGAGGATTTCTGTTTGCGGATCCGCAAAACGGAACGGAGAAACAGATGCGGACAACATACGGTGCAATGTTCGCATTTTTTCGGGACCCATTGAAATGAATAGATCCGCATACTATCCGCAAAAAACGTCCGAAATTGCGGAACGGACGCGGATGAAAAATCAGGACGTGTGAATGAGGCCTAAGGGTGTGAACCTACCCTTAGGGCAGCTTCAGAAGAGTGTGTCCACTGCGGGAAACATGCTCAGTATGAAAGTGTGATTTCCCAGATCATGACAGAAATGCAGGGCACTATAATGATTTATAATGCTGTGTGTCTCTGCCCGACCTCCACTATAATGATTTATAATGCTGTGTGTCTCTGCCCGACCTCCACTGTAATGATTTATAATGCTGTGTGTCTCTGCCCGACCTCCACTGTAATGATTTATAATGCTGTGTGTCTCTGCCCGACCTCCACTATAATGATTTATAATGCTGTGTGTCTCTGCCCGACCTCCACTATAATGATTTATAATGCTGTGTGTCTCTGCCCGACCTCCACTGTAATGATTTATAATGCTGTGCGTCTCTGCCCGACCTCCACTATAATGATTTATAATGCTGTGTGTCTCTGCCCAACCTCCACTGTAATGATTTATAATGCTGTGTGTCTCTGCCCGACCTCCACTATAATGATTTATAATGCTGTGTGTCTCTGCCCAACCTCCACTGTAATGATTTATAATGCTGTGTGTCTCTGCCCGACCTCCACTATAATGATTTATAATGCTGTGTGTCTCTGCCCGACCTCCACTATAATGATTTATAATGCTGTGTGTCTCTGCCCGACCTCCACTATAATGATTTATAATGCTGTGTGTCTCTGCCCGACCTCCACTATAATGATTTATAATGCTGTGTGTCTCTGCCCGACCTCCACTGTAATGATCTGTATTCACATCATGCCGTCAGTGGAGATCGGGCAGAGACACACAGCATTATAAATCATTACAATGCTCTGCCGTCTTGTCACAGTAACACACTCCCACATGGAGCGCGTTTCACACGGTGAACATGCTCGTCTGAAATTAGTCTTATCCAGACAGACCAACCATTCCTCAAATCTCCATTATATCTTCTGGTGCTTTTTCGGTGTTACACAGACGAGTCGGAAAAGTACGAGAGAAAAATGACTGGAGATCATGATAACAAAGCGCTCCTACAAAACTCTATTTCAATTGATAGCCATAAAGAAGAGGAAAATTCGCGCTTCCACCTGCGGTGATCTGTAGGCAATGGACAGATTTTTTTTCAAAAACATCACAGTCGAATACAAGATTGTGTTTTCAGCTTCATCATCTACACAAAGTACCAACTGCTGAGTCCTTCTCAGCATCTGACAGGCTCTTTCTCCTCTGAGCCGTCGACCTTGCTATTATTCTATTCTCACAATCGGCTAGCGGTGCGCCATCGCCCGGGATGTAGAAAAGACAAGCCGGGGCTGTGCTGTCGCTGACAAGGAGAGGGGTGGACTAATGTGATGAGATAAGAGCTGTCTGCGTTTGTTTCGGGTGTAATACTGCAGATAAGCGGTACTTTCTATAGCCCTTGCTTAATCCAATCTCTGTTAACGCAATCGTTGGGAATTAGCGTAGACATGTCAGAGGGCCGGGCGCGTGCTGAGGCTGATTACACGGTGGTGCGATGCAGACCCCAATGCCAACGCGTTAACCGTATGAGGCTGAGAGACTGATGATAACCATCTCTGCGAGTCCTGTTATATCGACCGTCGGTGGGTTAACACTGGCTCTACGAGGAACGGGAATTCACGAGTTATGAAATGTTAATGTATTCGAAAAGGAGACAAAAGCGATGGTTATCCTGACGCTCCGCAAAAACATAACCTAACATTTTCCAGTACACAAAAAAAAAAAAAAAACAAGCATCGTAAACCAGTAGAATTAGACGGTACATTAGAAAAAATCCAATTGTAGAGACTACAGGGATTTGATAAGAAACCATTTCGTATTTTAGAGGTAACATGAAAATTTACGAGACCCTCCTCAGCAACACGGACGATGGGTGGCAGAAAATAATCACCTGTAATGGCGGCGTCCAGTCTTATGTAATTAAGGCGTCATGGTAGTAAAGGTGGCTGGTGGTAGTGGTAGTGGCAAAGAAAGCTGGTGGTAATAATGGCTGGTGGGGCTGCTAGTGGTAAAGATGGCTGGTGGAGGTTTTACAAATGGCTGGTGGTGGTAACGATGGCTGGTGGTGGTAAAGATGGCTGGTGGGGTGCTAGTGGTAAAGATGGGGCGTAGTGGCAAAGGCGGCTGGTGGCGGTAGTGGTGGTGGTAGTGGCAAAGACGGCTGGTGGCGGTAGTGGTGGCCGTAGTGGCAAAGACGGCTGGTGGCGGTAGTGGCAAAGACGGCTGGTGCGGTAGTAAAGACGGCTGGTGGCGGTAGTAAAGACGGCTGGTGGCGGTAGTAAAGACGGCTGGTGGCGGTAGTAAAGACGGCTGGTGGCGGTAGTAAAGACGGCTGGTGGCGGTAGTAAAGACGGCTGGTGGCGGTAGTAAAGACGGCTGGTGGCGGTAGTAAAGACGGCTGGTGGCGGTAGTAAAGACGGCTGGTGGCGGTAGTAAAGACGGCTGGTGGCGGTTGTAAAGACGGCTGGTGGCGGTAGTAAAGACGGCTGGTGGCGGTAGTAAACGGCTGGTGGCGGTAGTAGGAGTGGGGTGACAAACACAGTTAATTGGGCAGAGGTGTCAAAAATTCTTTTCATATCCTGGACTCATTTTGATGAAATTCTCTGAATAGATCCCCCCCAGCAGCCACACCGAAGACCACTCCAACAATTGTAAAAGGGAAAGCTAGGACAGGCATGGAAAACTGAGGAAGTCCAGGCCTGAGATTTAGGCCCCATTCACACGACCGTATGAATGGGGCCGTATCTATCCCGCAATATTGTGGAATAGATGCGCGCCCATTAATCTATATGGCGCGGGGGGAGCCGCCGCACGGCCCCCGTATTATTGTGGGTCTGCAATAATACGGCCATGTGAACGGGGCCTTAGAGTTCTACTCGTGTAAAGGAACCTAGAAGTATGAATCCATCATATCAATATTATTAAAGTGAGCGAGGGTCAGAAGGAGGGCTATCCACTCATCTCTGAATGGCTAGGCTGTTGGAGTGCCAGGTGCACTGGACATGAGGTAAGGGTGATTGTCTTTCACCATCTGCTGCAGGACCTGCAGATCATTTGCTTTTCCAGTTCCTCCTTCACAAAGGTCCTTTGAAACCTGGTGTGGAGTCAGACTAGGAACATTGCTCTCCTCACCACGTTGGAGATGAAAACATCTGACAATTACATGGGGGCAATTTTGGCCTTGAATTTGACAAAGTTAGCGGCGAGACATCTATGACTACAGAGGGGCCCTCGATGGGGAGCAGAGACTTCTAGGTCCTGTCTAGAATAACTTCCATGTTGCCAGCTCCTCTATCTCAGATTAGAGGGCACATCTTTGACTCACATATTGATTGTAGATGGGCAGCCACCACCTCCCACCTCTTCCTTCTGGTGACCACTTCTGCCTTAGCATTTGAACTATGACTTGCGTTCTCCTCATCATTCCTTTGACGTGACTGTTGGTGAAAACCTCTCATCACCACTTCTTTCAAAATGTTGACTGAGAGTAACCAGGTTTACCAACTTTTTGGCCAAGTATGGGCCCTTCTCTACACCAATATCACCTCTGAAGGGGCTAACCCCTCGGTGCACCTTAGCTTTCCAGTTCTGGTCACGCCCCTCATTGCACCTCAGCTTTCCAGTTCTGGTCACGCCCCTCGGTGCACCTCAGCTTTCCAGTTCTGGTTACGCTCCTCGGTGCACCTCAGCTTTCCCGTTCTGGTCACGCCCCTCGGGGCACCTCAGCTTTCCAGTTCTGGTCACGCTCCTCGGGGCACCTCAGCTGTCCATTCTTGTCACGCTCCTCGGGCACCTCAGCTTTCCACGTTCTGGTCACGCTCCTCGGGCACCTCAGCTGTCCACTTCTGGTCACGCTCCTCGGCACCTCAGCTGCCACTGTCTGGTCCGCTCCCGGGCAGCTTTCCACTTCTGGTCACGCTCCTCGGGCACCTCAGCTTCACTTCTGGTCACGCTCCTCGGTGCACCTCAGCTTCCAGTCTGGTCACGCTCCTCGGTGCACCTCAGCTGTCCAGTTTGGTCACGCTCCTCGTGCACCGCAGCTTTCCAGTTCTGGTCACGCTCTCGGTGCACCGCAGCTTTCCAGGCTGCTCACGCTCCTCGGTGCACCGCAGCTTTCCAGTTCCTGGTCACGCCCTCGGGCACCTCAGCTGTCCACTTCTTCACGGGTGCACCGCTTTCCTTCAGTGCACTTTCCACAGCTGTCTTCTGGTCACGGCACCTCAGCTGTCCATTCTTCACGCTGGTGCACGCTCCAGAAACCTCAAGCTTTCGGTCACGCCCCTCGGTGCACCGCTAGCTTTCCAGTTCTGGTCACGCTCCTCGGTGCACCTCAGCTTTCCAGTTCTGGTCACGCTCCTCGGTGCACCGCAGCTTTCCAGTTCTGGTCACGCTCCTCGGTGCACCGCAGCTTTCCACTTCTGGTCACGCTCCTCAGTGCACTGGAGCCCTCATTTCCATAAAGAAAAATTTATTTTTCTTGAGAACGTTGCAACCAACTTTCGGGTATTATTTTAATCAGCAGAATCGACACCATCAGGCAGTCTACCTGGCTTGATGGGGTTGATCCTGCTTACCAGTGATATTTAAATGTATTGATTGGATAAATGTATTGGTGGATAAATCTATGTTTGTCCAATATTACATTATTTTTACAGATTGTAAAATATCTAGCGACAACATAGAAAACATTTAGAAAGAAGCCTAGAAACCCCCTTTAACCCCTTCATCACCGTGCGATTTCCCGTTTTTCGTTTTCATTTTTTACTCCCTTCCCGAAGCCATAGCTTTTTTATTTTTCTGTACACATAGCCGTGTGAGGGTTTGTTTTTTGCGGGACAAGTTGTACTTTCTAATGTGTAGTGGGAAGTTGGAGAAAAATTTCAAATGGTGTGAAATTAGGGGGAAAAAATGCAATTATTCAATTCTGGGAAAGCGGTTGGTTTGAATTTTATAGATTTTTTCATATTTAAATTTTTTTTTTGTACTAGATGTCTATAATACGCAGACTGTTTCTCCAATACATTAGAACGAATTGCTGCTGCAATTGATTGCAGATTTGCAGTGTTCTTATGGACCCCCGCCACCTGCAAAGATCCACAGGAACTACAGCTGTAAAAGTCCTGTTTTTTTTCCAGACAGACCAAAGCTTTCAAATACAACCAATGACAACCCTGATCGTCGTGCGGGGGAGACGCTTCAGATGCTGTAGTCACAACCGACCACAGCATCTTAGAGGTTAAATGTCTACGAACGGTGTTATTGCTGATCACAGACATTAGCCTCAGGTGTCTGCTGTTTAAAACAGCAGAAACCCGGCAGCTATGGCACCCGTCATTTTTAAAGACCGGATGGCGGGGGTTTGGAAAGGCTTAATTGTGCACTTGGTAGTGGTAAATCAGCCTGAAGAAGACCCCAGTATGGAGATGAAACGTGTTAAAGCATCGGACAGTTGAATTTTTTTACACCATTGCACTTTTTAATTCAAAACTCAATTCCTTGTGAGGGACCTCCGGAGATATAGAAGACTGACAGCAGATCAGGAAATCGCTTAATAGGCAATTCCATAAAGCAAATGCGAATCCTCTCCATTCTCAGTGTCTCTACAAGAAGCGGCGGGGGAACGAGGAAAGACAAATGAGCTCTCATTCAGCCTCTTACCGTACGGCTTCAGTCACGCTGTTGGAGGTGTGCCCGGACAGGGCGTCATGCAGGTTGCGGATGAAGTAATCGCGGTATTCTTCAGAAAGCGCCATGAATGTGCCGCCCATGACAATGAACTCCACCTTGTCCACACTGTGCCCCAGCTGCTTGAGCTGTAATGAGACAACGAAGAGAACAAAATGGCGGTAATTACTGCGCGTTGCGGGCCATTCATGTCATAACGAGCTCGTGTGATTATCCCCTTGTGGAAGCACAATAGGACTTCCTGCAGAAAATACTAACTCAGAGGTAAGTGACCGCTGCACAGAAGAAAATTATGTGACCCCACAATAAACAGATTATATCGTGTTCATGTCAGTAATAATCCCTAAAATCTGACAACCAATCACATTTATGTATCGAAGAATTCTAACCTGCATTTACCCCATATCTACCGCACATCTCAATGTGTTTGTTTTATTGTTCGAAGTCAGAGGAGGTGCTGACGTCAGATGCCCCCCACCGGGAGAGGCCAGCGACCCACCCACCGGGAGAGGCCAGCGACCCGCCCAGAGGGGCCAGCGACCCGCCCAAAAAAATTTCCAACCCTAATATACACTACATCACTAGGTATTAAACACTTTACACTAGACCACCAACATAAAAAAGACCCCCACCCCACCTTAACATACCCCAGACAAGCAGGTATTAAAGAGGTTTTCCGAGTTATATATATTGATGACCTATCCTCAGGATAGGTCATCAATATCAGATCGGCTGGGGTCCGACACCCGCACTCCCGCCGATCAGCTGTTTGAAGAGGAGGCGCGCACCGTATCAGCGCTGCCTCCTCTTCATTGTTTACATGCTGGCCGACATGGGGGTAGTGGTGAGTAGGTGTAATTACACCTCACAGCCCCATTCCTTTCTATGGGAAGAATCGCTTCCATAGACTTGTATTGGAACTAGCCTTCCCATAGAAAGGAATGGGGCGGTGAGGTGTAATTACACCTACTCACCACTACCCCCATGTCGGCCAGCATGTAAACAATGAAGAGGAGGCAGCGCTGATACGGCGCGCGCCTCCTCTTCAAACAGCTGATCTGCGGGAGTGCCGGGTGTCGGACCCCAGCCGATCTGATATTGATGACCTATCCCACCAAGCATTTAGACTCCTATTTGACACTAGACTACCAGGTTAAAAATGGTCTTTCCCCACCTATTTTACACTAGCCCACCAGGACAAAAAAAGACCCTCCCATCCTAATATACTCTAAGCAACCAAGTATAAACCTCTATTTTACATCAGACCACTAGAGTAAAAAAAAAAAATTACCCTCCTGTCCTAATATACTGTACCTTTGACAACCAGGTGTTATACCTCTATGTTACAGTAGACCACCAGGGTAATAACTGACCCTCCTGCCCTAATACACCTTAGACCACCAGACTGTATACCTCTATGTTACACTAGACCACCAGGGTAATAACTGACCCTCCTGCCCTAATACACCTTAGACCACCAGACTGTATACCTCTATGTTACAGTAGACCACCAGGGTAATAACTGACCCTCCTGCC